>CABHPH010153736.1:13468-47569 GCA_902168325.1 Peromyscus nudipes
CTCTCTCTCTCTCTCTCTCTCTCTCTCTCTCTCTCTCTCTCTCTCTCAGCAGACTGAAATCACAAAGGAAATGAGAACAGATTTCCAATGTATAAGAATGTCAGTACTTTGTTGTCATTTTAATCCAAAAGAGAATTATTAAACTAACTAATTTCCATCACAAGGACCATGTATTCCACTCATAAACATTTACAAATCCTTATTATCTTCTGAATTACCCATCTCATTCTACTATGGGAAATGGAGCATGCATACATAAGGATAATGTTAAGCAGGTGCATTGTGATATTCAGTCACCTACTACTATGTTTTCATTCCAAACACAATTCATTCACACTAGAAATTAAAAACAGACCTGTGTCTATATTTTTAGACCTAAGGGATTGCAATTCTCATTTGGGATAGATGCTACAGAATTAATTGGTGGATGGAAACCCACCAGTATCCTCACTTCATAATAAAGGATAGAAACTGCCTTATGAGGACTTCCATGCACCAGTGGTCACAATGGAAGAACACACAGTGTTTCGCAGCATGCAACAGGTTAACGCAGGGGGCAAAGAGAGAAGAAAAGTTCAAAGATGGCACATTTCTGTCCACAGGTCTTAGCATGCCAGCCAGGCTTATCAAAACACTGGGTTCTTTGAAATATATTTGGAGGAAGATTAAAAAAATAAAAGGCCATGAAGCAGCTAATATTAATGCTTTAGAGTGGAGTGACTTCTCTTTCTCAGTAAAGACCAGAGCACGACTTCATTGTTGCAGTAATTTCAGCTAAGTTGTTGGCCTATAAGATGAATAAAAAATATAAACACTTAAACTTATTCTGCTTTAAGGCATATATGATTGCCGCAGCTAACCTCCCCTCGACGTAATTCAGGTAAAGATAGGTTTTTATTAAACTTCAGAAGTAAAATCATGGCAGCCAGCTTTTGTGCAGTTTGTTAAAGGTTATATTAGAATTTATTTTGCACTTGGAGTAAATGAGCTGCTCTGATTATCCACTATAGCAGGCTGCAGTTTGAAGGGACCCTTTTAAGTAAACTGAACCAGAATGCTCATAAGCGCTTGTCAATTGAGGCTGTAAGTGGTTTAATCTAAATCACAGCATGAATAATGGCAGTAAATCCTCCTCAGAACTAACAATTCACCAGAGGGCAGATCTGTGACAATCTTTTCCTTTAGCCTGGAATCGTGAATGGGGTTTTAAATAAAAAGATTTTACATTTGTGGACCCAGTGACTTTCTTTCCCAAAAGAATACCTACAAATTCAGAATATATGTCCTATCAAAACAGATATATTTTTCTTTAATAGTAATAATTGTTTCATAGTCAAATAACATCTAAAAAATTTTGAGCATCATTTTTTTCCAAAACCACACCTTGATTTACTGTCTCAACAGCAAATGCAGAAGTTTGGTTTTCTGTTGCTGGCACTGCTCTCCTCTCAACTTTCACCTATTCCAAAGCCATGTCCTTGTACGTGACGTGGTGGCCAGACACCAGTTATTATTACCACTATGGAAAAACCCTATTTAATAATGCCATTTTATTCCTACTTTTCTACTTACTTGACAGATTGTTTTTCTTCATTTTTGGTTTGATTGTGCTGGAGATTTCTAAACTTAATCAAATTTCTTGTTTTCTTTTGCTTATATTTAAATATGACAAATTGTCTTCTTGGTTTAGAAAAAATCAATATTATTACTAAATTCATTATCTATAGGCGAAAATATATCCTATGTATATAAAATAATAGAAGGTAAAAAATTGCATCTTCAGTCTACAACAGAGAAATAGCACACACAAATTCACATTTGTAACAGTGTGCACAAAGCCTCTGCAAGCTCAAACCAGACCAAATCCCAGCATGGAGAGGTGAGTTGGTCACATAATCCCACCCATAGCTACGGAGCAGATAGTAATTTTTAGATGCTAGGGAAGTGAAAGACAGTTTCTCTAAGAGTGCAACTCCTGATAAAGTGACTGGTTCCAGAAGTAGACCAAGCATTCATCCCATAATACTTGGGCAACACAAATTGCTTTCAAAGGGGAAAAAATTCTTAAGATACAATGTTGGGCAGGTAAGGAAGTGAATGTAGTTTTGGAAAGAGTTGGGGAAATTGAGGTTAATATGAGCAAGTCACATTGTCCTGAATCTTAAAACCCTCAAAGAACTAAAATTTTTTAAGGTGAAGAATCATAATTTTTCTGGTGTTCTTAGATACTCTAATAAACTAAATAAAATACCCAACAAAATCATAATTTTAAATTTTGGTCCTTTACTGGGTTAGCATCGCACTATTGGAGTAAGCAGTTCACAGAGCACAGCTGAAAGTGAAGCACATAATAATTTGGCTTCTTCAGGGAAGAGGTCAAGATTTGCAGACTCAGGGTGAGTACAGACTGTCCACAAGACAGCCACCTCATTTTTCTCTACCTTAGAATCTCTCTCTCTCTCTCTCTCTCTCTCTCTCTCTCTCTCTCTCTCTCTCTCTCTCTCTCTCTCTCTGTGTGTGTGTTCTTCCTAGGAGTGTGTGAAATTATTTGTTGCAAATAACATGATTTCCACAGTGAACCTGTCCAAGTGTGAAACTTTGAACAAGGCACTTAGAAACACAAGGAAGCCCTCATGAATACTGTAGCTTTCCAGAAGATATAAGTTCTTTGTACCTTCAGTCTTGAGAAGATATAACAAGGTACTTATCAATGAGATAAGGGGCTAGGCCTTCCAAGCAACAAATCTATAGGTAGCTTCATCTTTTACTTCCTTGAACCCAGAACTACAAAAATTAAGTATCAGTTCAGGAGACACATAGTATATGGCATTCGGTTGTATTGTAGCAGCTTTGTTTGTCTTTTTTGTCTCTCCTCATATTTTCAACTATTCATGATCTTTTAGAAAATTTGGGATCTAACAGATATTACCCATAAGAAGGTCTATTTGCAGAAGAGCTGAAGAAAAGAGCTATAGACCTATTGTGATAGGAAATAATTTTTATATAAAATAAGAGTGCCATCCTGAAAGGACAGAGCCCACATATACCTCTTATAAAGTAATTGTAGAAGCCAGGAAAGGTTGTGCATCTCCGTGATCTCAGTACGTGACTGGAACTTGGAAGGTAATGAACTCAGGATTATCTCCCGAAACAGAGCAGATTGAGGCCATTCTCATCCGTGTTTGACCCTGTTACAAACAAGTGAAATTTACACGATTGAAATAAAAGCAAAATACAGTTAGACTAAGATCTTTGATTTCAATGCTCATATACAATCTCTAAAACCCCAAAGAGCTAAAGTTTGTTCTGTTCTTTCTTGTGAAAGCTTTCAGTTTCTTCAGAAGATCCTAGCAGGGCCTGGCACACAGAAGAAAAATCCATGATGGCATGGAGTGTCAACACATAAAATTATAGCTTTCAGAAGTTTTTTTTTAATTTTATTTTACAATATAATTTAATTCTACATACCAACCACGGATTCCCTTGTTCCCCCCCCCCGCCCCCCATTCCCATCAAAGCACACTGTGATGTAGAGTGCACACAAGGAGTTGCCTGCCAAGTGTGTATCCTACAAAGTACACCTCCAGGAATCCCTGTCTCCTTTCTTTGTGGTTCTTTGCAGAGGTCTCACCAATATCCTTTAAGGGTCTGGTCCAAATACATGCTTCACTGTGAAAGGAGAATTTGTAAATCTGAAGCATGTGAATTAATAATTAAACAAAGTATCAGAGCAGTATATGTTAATTCTATGGCCTCACAGGATAATATATGCCCTTCAAAGTGTTGAAGTTCTATACACATAGGTTTTTCTCCCCTTTCACTCAGATACAGAGAGAAGCTTCTGCACAGAAAAGGAAACTGTCATGGTGACATAGTGTATTTGGAAATCATATCCAACACTCATAGACTATGAAGAAGGTGGTTGGGGGAATAACTATTAGGAGTCTCAACACAAAGGACAGTAGAAGTAATGAGTCAACTGTGAAAGTTGTATACAGCTTCCTAAATGATGAATTTCATGAACACTGATACGTGGAATATTTTGTTATATAATTAATATCAATTTTCTGATTCTACTGGATAAATACACAGGCAATGATGGATTTATTCTGTGTGTAAGCAAAACTCTGCCAAACATCTATGAGTTCTTGAAACAGGGAAAAGAAAATATTTTTTTAATTAGAAAAGAGATCAATATAAACATGTGTATAATCTAAGACTTGTGAGAAGTGAAAAGTAAAAATGAGTTTTTATGTAAATTTGTACAGTATGACAATGTAATTTCTTATGTTTAATTTACATAATATCTCATTTTCATAATAATCTCCACATTATCATTGATAGGCATTCCTAAAGTCAATGAGCAATTTTGTTGTTAAAGAGTTTCTTTCAGATAGGGATGATGGGAAGTTTTAAATTATTTTAATACGTACAAAATAGAGTATTCCAACTGTCAGATCATGTCACCCACAAACTGTTGAGTCCCAGGCTACTATGGCAGAATCTGCCTTGTTGGTTGTTCCGGTGGATCATTTTGTACATGGATTAACTAGTGTTTATAACCTTACTGTGTGAATAACTGAAGGGATCATGTTATTATATTGAATGTAACCTGCACTCAAGCTCAAATCCAAGACTAGAAAACAGATACAATCTGAGACATTGTGTGTGTGAAAACCTGTGTATTCTGAAAAGACTGGAAGAATGGCACTCTGGAATAAACAACTGTGGTAAGGGTGAGCTGTGAAGCAGGGGAGCTGTAGATTCCTACTGTGTGATACCTGCCTGTTTAGCACTTTGGAAACAATTTTCAAGCCTTATTGCTGCTGTCCTATATTTATAGATCTTATACCAATGGCAATTTAAACCTGAGATCATGATATTATCCACTAATCTGCCCCAGTCTGTTCCTTCTGTGGTCTTCAAAACTGACAGTAGAGCTTCCAGAACCCAAGCTCACCCATGGCTGTCCTGTTTCATATTTCATCCACTTAAAAATGCTTAGCTCCATCTTCAAATTATTCCACCGTGGTCTGAGACAACATAGTCAGTCACTTGGAACTTAAAAGTGTTCCCTTCTTCCTGTAGAGACCTCCAGATCCACTATCTCTATACCTTCTATGTCAGGCTGTTCTTAATACAGTAATCAGAGGAACTGCTAGCAAATGAGTCACACCTGCGTATTAACCAATGAAAGCTACCAACCATTGTTCATCAGTCTGAATGAACACCTGTAGCAAGCTTTCTTGTGGGACTATTTTTCAATCGCTAGCCCCCAAATAATAAAACGGAGACTTATCAATTATGAAACTTGACCTTTAGCTTAGGATTGTTCCACTAGTTCTTATAACTAAAATTAACCTATTTCTATTAATCTATCTTCTGCCACATGGGTCAGTTACCTCTGCTGTGTACTGTATGTCCAGCTTCTTCAGAGTCTTGCTGGATTGCCTCTGGTGTAATCTGTAGTGATATATTGTGTATCCTAACAAAATTTGCCTGAAGATCAGAGAACAGAACAAGTCATTAAATTAAACATAGATGCCAGGCAGTGGTGGCACATACCTTTAATCCCAGCACTTGAGATCTCATGCCTTTGCTTGGGAAGCACACACACCTTTAATCCCAGGAGGTGACGGCTGAGTGGAGAAAGGTACATAAGGCTTGAGGAGACAGGAACTAGGAGGCAGCCTTTTTGACTGAGGAAGTTCATTTGGCCAGAGGCCTATTGGCTGAAGCTTTTCAGGCCAAAGAGTCCTAGAGGTAAGAGGTGGCTTGCTCTTTTTTCTCTCTAATCTTTCAGCCTTTACCCCAATATCTGGTACCAGGTTTGTTTTTTTTTTATTATAAGACCTTTACAAATTTGTGTTACAGTAACCTGCTCGCCTAGATTCCTCCTCCTCTTCCTCTCCCTCCCTAGAAATTCTGTCTATCTCTCCTGTCTACCTATTGACCATTCACCTCTTTTTAAACCAATCACAGTGACACATCTTCAGACAGTGTAAACAGATACTCTGCAACATCATCCAGTCTTCAAAATGACTGGTGATGTTCCCCATCATCTCACACACTGTTATCCTCACTATCTCTAATAATCCATTCTGGTTTTGTTGCTGTTCCATCTGCTCCAAGCCCATGAGCCCTGATGCACATCATTTCGTTTCTTTTGTTTATCATCACATTCCTCTATGTTTATATGGCTCACTATCCCTGCACCTCTGGCCTTTCTTCAGATGCCACACTCTCCTGGACTTATATCCTGTCTGGTTTTTTTTTAAGATTGTACAGCCTGCTTTGACTCTAAAACCCAATTCTCATTCATTATTAATCAACTCTTTTCTACCTTAAGCTAAATATTCCACTAAACACAGCAAACTACTTAGAAGTGGACTTTACCATTAATAAGTGTATCACTTGGGCATGTGATCTCTTTCTCCCTTCTTTTATTTTCAGAAGTATGACCTGAATGTTATATTTGTACTTAATGATTTGGTTTTTATATCTCTTTCCACTATTATTTACATTCTTATCACTTTATTAAATTCAATGCTATGTCAAATATTTAGAGATTGGCTGGGAACTTTATTGTTCAATAAAGAGGTAGACAAATAATTATGCTTTAGGTTTGGATTTTATTAAAAATTGGATCTGGGTCTCTTATTTCTTTGTTACTTAATATTAATAAAATTTAATAATAATAAGCTAATGTTTCCTGGGAATATAAACACTGAGGCTTGGGAGAAGAGGGAGATAAAGACATGAGCCTAGAAATGTCTAATGCTTAAAAAATTCAGTCACTGGTGAGATAATTTACACAAGCATGGCATCAGTTCCTTTCCTCTTTCCTTCCAGACCTCCAAACATTGGGATTTGTCAAGTCTCATTCCTTAATATTATCTCCAAAATCAACACTGGTCTTTGGCTAATAGTATTTTAGTATAGATGAATCATCTTAATGTATAATCTCTATAAAATTAGTAGCTTTTCTCTCCCAGCAGCAATGGAGAAGTGTTCCACTTGCTCCACATCCTCTCTAGCATGAGCTTTCACTTGTGTTTTTGATCTTAGCCATTCTGACAGGTGTAAGATGTCCAGGGTACAATCTAGATTCCAGAAGATGTGCTCTGCTCTCTATTAGTGTCAACCAGATTTCTCTAGATATTGATACATTTCCCCTGAGAGTAATGTTGAGGACATTTCCAGAACATACTAATATTTTATAAAATTCTGAAATAGCAAATATTATCTATTTCTATAATGATTAATTCAGGCTTCCTATTTTCCTTCTAGATGCCTTGACTGTGACTGATAAAGACTGCTGTGACGTGACATGTCAGATAATGGCATGAAATATCAATGATTCAAACAGTGTCAGCACAGTTCAGAGTTAATGAACTCAGTATTCCTGTTCATTAACAATACTAGCTCCCACCTAGTAATGTCTGCTACCAACTCACACTGGAGATACTGTTTCCTTATATTAAGGTGAAATTTGTTTATTTCTAATCTTCCATTTTATATTGCACTTCTCATTTATGCATTTAATTGTTTGTTCATTTGTTCAAGACACGGTCTCAGAAACTAACTGTGGCTGACTCAAAACTCACCCTGCAGATCAAGTTGGCCTGGAGCAAGTGGCACTCCTCTTGCCTATACCTCCTGAATGCCAGGATTGGAAGCTGTGCCACCAGAAATCCTGTAGAAAAGGCAGAGAATGGATGAAAATATTTAAAGCACAGTGAATAAGTCAAAGGCAGTACTTCATACTTGTAATCCCAGAACTCAAACCAAACACTGAAATTTAAATCATAGTCAACAAGAGGCATGTGGTGGTCCATACTAGCAACCCAAACAATCACAAGGCCGAGGCAGGAGACTTTGGGAGTTGGCCTACATAGTGACTGTCATACTAAAATACTGAGAGCTATAGGGATTATTTGTAATTGTATATACATACATATATACACACATACAAACACACACACACATATATATATATGTATGTATATATATATATATGTGTATATATATATATATACACATACACACAGATACAGATACACAGACCTATGATCATTCAAACTACCAAACTACAGAATGAAGAAGGTAAATAAATTCATAGAGAAGATGAAAACCTCTACAAACTAAAGAGAACATATGTCCTTCAACTTTGATGAACCAATGGGGATTGTTTTAGACTCAAAGTTTTAGCAATTCCATAATTATGATTCTAGCTCTATTGTCTCTTTATGTGCTTTCATCTTCAGTGATATGGCAAAATCCAGAGGAAAAAAAATGAACCCATAGCACATCTTGGGAAGGTGAAGTCAGCACTTTGCCAAGATTGACCACATTCTATAGCATTAATAAAAATCAGTTGAATGAGTTTCCCTCTTCATTAAGACTAAAGGCATTTCCCAGGTTTTTTCCTCTCGTCTTTCTATGCATCCAATTTTCTTAGTTAGCAATGATCCATTGCTGATATATGATGCACCATGAACGAAAAGCAAATGTGCGGGAGAGTTTATTTGACTTATACTTCCACATCACTGTTCACTACTAAAGGAAGTCAAGACTGGAACTCAAACAGGGTTGAATCCTGGAGGCAAAAGCTGATGCAGAGGCCATGGAAGGATGTTGCTTATTGGCTTGCTCCTCATGGCTTGCTCAGTCTGTTTTCTAATAGAACTCAGTATCCCCAGTCCAGGGATAGCACCACCCATAATAGTCTGGACCCTCTCCCACTAATCATGAATAAAGAAAATGCTTTACAGGCCTGCCTACAACCCCATCTTCTTGAGGTATTTTCTTAACTGATGTTCCCTCTCCTCAGATGACTCCAGCTTGTGTCAGTTTGACATAAAACTATCTAATACACCAGGATAATCCTTCTCTTGATATTCATAATACATGCTAAAATCCTTACTAGAGGGGGCTAAGTATTCTTGAGAGATAGTTAGCATAGATGGCTAGACAAAATGGCTCAGAACTTAAATGTAATGATCTCAGTTAAATCTTTGTGATCAAGTTCAACACACATGGTAGAAAGGAAAATTACTCCCACAAATTGTCCTGTCTCACACACACACACACACACACACACTCCCATGCACACACCACAAAGAACTGAAAATGAAAAAATGAATTAAAAAGATATCTCCCTTGAGACAAAATTGACAAGGCTGAGTTGTCATACAGGTCTGAAACTGACCTGTGTATCTCACATTCATTTCCAACTGGCCATGTGAACACTTACTAGTGAAAATGCTTCTGCCACAATGGTGACACTCATCATGAAATTCTTTCTGTTCAGGATAGAACTGAAAGCACTCACAAGCCCAGGAACAATCCAGAGTTATGATCTAATCCAAACTAGTATTTTAAGTTGTGTATCCTCACCTCATGTATTTTTAATTGTAATGAAAAATACACCCACACAAATCATCTCTCAATAGTCTGAGAGCATTTCAACCTATAGATTTTGAAACCAGGATGTATTAGCAGTACATTTTGCTAAACAAACTTTCTGTTAACCTATTAGGAAAACTCCTAACACTATGCACATCATCACATTGAATGTTATTCTTGACTCTTCCATTATCAACATCTCCCCGTGCTTTCCTGTCATTCATGTTTCCTACAGCTAGCTAGTAGGTAAGTGCTGCCAAAGCAACATCTCTCCTAAGGGTTGAACACAGACTCTTCCTTTCCAGCTTTCACGTCATTAATCTAGCCTGAACTACTATCACCAAACTAAAATCCATACACTTGCTTCTGACTGCCTTCTCTGGCCTCTTTGAAAATGTTTCATTAAGTGAAATGTACCAATGTGATTATATAGTTCCATATCTGAAGTCATTTGACCACTTCCTTTTTACTCCATTGTTAGAGGCATTGTGATAAATGATATTCTCTTTAATTATAATTACTCATGGTCCTATTTTGTGTCTTAGCCTTACCTCAAAATGTCCTCATATATGATACCTTGTGAGTTGATTGTCACTTAACTGTGGGATGATATAAATCTTTGATAATTGAAGTGGTGTTGAGAAAAAATGAACATCTTTTAGTTATCCTTGGAGAATTTCATTTCATAAAAAAATGTGTCTTGATCATATCCATCTCTAATTTTTGTCCAGATCTCCTTAGAAAGAAGAGAGGTTTTTTACTAGAACATGTATGTTTTCCTCATATATACATACTGATACACTGTCATGTATGGCACACTTCTCCATACACTAGTTCACATTAATAATTACTAAACATAATTTTACTTTCCTAGTATTTTCATACTATTTTTCTATCAGCACAGTTAACACATTATGTGAGCAAGTTTTTATAATTATAGGTAATTTGAAGGCTATATAGCAATCTAGAAATTTTTTCTGAGTTTTGAGAATATTTATAATAATTTGTTTTTAAGATCGTTGTTGACCTTTCATTCTACTTGAATTAGGTTTTTTTTGATGAAAAATAGTTCTGTGGGATGATCTGTTGTTATTTGAATTCTGTCTTTGATTATAATCTGTTGCTAACAATCTCCTAAATTCTACCAAATGTAAATTTAGAATATTTTAAGCATTTTTTCTAGTGCTTAAGATAAACTGAAGAAATTAATTGTGTATATAGAACATAAATCTTGCTAGACATTGATTTCAGTTCATACTTCTCTAAGTGAATTACTGCAATTTCCCATCTCCTCTTATTTCTTGATTCCATACTTACTATTGAATATCTTATGGTATCATTATGGTAAGAATGGATGTTTTAAAGAAGAAATATTTAGAGCATACCCAATAATTTTAATTCCATAAAATTTCACTTTAAACAAATCTAGAAAAAATAGTAAGAGCCTTCGTGTCCAAACTTCAGAACTATATGCCAAGGAAACCTCTTTAACGAATAATCTAGTGTTAGGTATAGTGTTAGTGTCTCAGAAATCAAGTCAATAGACATCTTTGCAATATCCTATGAGGTCTGCACTACATATAGGATCCAAACTAGAATTTCCTTCCATTTTTTTCTGTATATATGAGAAAACACTTGGCTTTCATGATAATGAGTATGATAATTTGATAACAGCTTTAAAGCTGTAATTGGAAATTAAGAATTATCACTTTCATACACACATGGCTAAAATCTCCTCATCTATCTAGATGTAAATATGTTCCTTAGAAAGTGGGAAAATAATATTGACCTTACTCACTGTTAACTTCTAAAACTTATTGCCACATTGTTAATAGATGGAAATCGGTATGTAAAAAGTATGTTTTAAATGAGACTATAAGTGTTATAGTATATATTTTTCTGCTAAAAGCCTTGGTTCTTACATCTCCATAAAAAAACAGTTCACATTACTATTAAAGTTATTCTGTTAATGGCAAAGTACACTGAATTTTTGAAATGCACAAGTAGAATTATCCTCTAAGATACAGTAGAGTGTTTAAAAGTTGCTTAGATGAAAAGTGTGTTAAAAATGCATGCCAGTGGAGTACTAGGGGTGGAGAAGCAAGCAGAGGGACAAGGAAAAAGAACAGTGGAGTTCATGGGTCTTGGGTTGACCATAACTATATAAGAAAGTATCATAAGGAAAAAAACTGTAAGTTAATTTCACACACACACACACACACACACACACACACACACACACACACACAAATACTTTTCTAAAAGAAATTACCTTCATACCTAACTCTTGAAGTGTCTGCCCCTCCTGCTAACTTTACAGCAACAATTGATGTCAGTGTTAGTGTTTTCTTAATTTTTATGTATGTAAGAATGATGAGTATATTTGATTTCCTATTTCCTATAAGAAAGCTGGACATCAACCCCTAAGTCCTTCAAATTTTGATGCTATGATTTACTTACAAACTTTTCTAGATAACAAATTAAATACTTCACGACTTCTTCCCTTATCCTCTGATGAAGATCAGGAGCAAGTGACATGAAAGGACACTTTTATTTCCCATGTTTCTATTTTTTGGATATTATAGTCCTAAAATTATTTTTTAGAATTAGCTAAAATTTTCGCATCAACATACTTCCTTTGAGTCCCTCATTTATTTAGTGAGTGAAGCTCCCTTAGTGTTCCAGTTTTATCCAATAAATGGAGACTATCAATGTTTATCGTTTTTTGAATTTTTATTTACACTTTATTATGTATGTGTAGGTATATATGCATGCATGCATGCATAGATGTGTACATGTCATAGTATGTATGGAGATACAGAGGACCATTTGTGGCAGTCACTTTTCTTCTACCCTGTCGGACCCAGTAACTCCGGTGCTAGGTTTTATGAAGAGCACCTTTACTCACTGAGCCAACTCTTGGCCCTAAGCATTTTTTTTATACTACAAACTATAGTATGATTTTTGATGGCAAAGATCCAACAGTGTGTTATTTTCACTGTTATAGTGTTCAGAGGGAGCTAATTTTATTCCAATGGGATGCTAAACCAGAACCCTCAAATCTATTCCATCAACTCTGCTGTGAAGTCACACAAGAAATTCTGGTTCCCCTTCCACATTTTTCAAGAGTGTTCTTAGTTTGATTCATATTTTTTCCTGGTCCCATTGTCTCTTTGTCCCTCTGGGTGAATGATATTTATTATAGGACAGAGACCATCAGTTTGAAATAGATGAAGAATAATCTGGGTCAGCTCCAAGGCCAGGTTCTATATATCATGTTATTTGATGGTTTATGATCCTTTTTCCTCACAAATCTGTAAAGATGCTGAGCATCATGTGTCACCGCACAGACAGAGTCAGAGCTTCTACCCCTTGAGGCTGTACATTTGCTCCTTCACCTGAGACAATGGAGCTTTCAGCATTTTGGCATCCACTCACTCAACTCAGATGACATTTCCTTTGTCATCTAAGTTAATGGATATACAATAACCTTATAGAAGTGTAAAAGGACATCTCAAAAGGCACTTCAGTTTTTCTTCTATTTCTAGAACTCTCAAAAGTTGACATGACTGATGAGTAAATCCTAAATGGAGCCATGGGCACTGTCAGTTACAAATATGCAATGCATACCCACTGCTAGTTCATATGTCAGGCTCATTCTGCACTCCGTTTCTCTTCAGACCTAGAGCTAACTACAAGATTATCTATGTTTACTTTTTAAAATTTAAAATAATATTTTTATTAAGTGATAATTTCAATGTATTTTGATCCTTTTTACTCTCCCTTCCCAACTCCTCACAGATTCACCCCACATATCTACCTACTCATTTTCATGTTCGCTTCTTCTGACTGATTTTCTTTTTTTTACCCATGCAGTCCAATTTGTGTTGCCCAAATACACATTAGTATGTGCCCTACCATGGAGAATAACTGACTTATCAGGAGGTATGCCTTAGAAATGACTCTCCTAGAATTTTCAAAATGCCAATAACTCTTCAGCTACAGGAGGACTTGATGCCCAATGACTCCTTCCATGCTGTGATTTTGTCTTGCTTGGGCTTATACAGCTCTTGCGCATATTGCCATGATTATTGTCAGTTCCTATGAGCATCTGGCCAATTGTGCCTGGAAAGGACTGTTTTCTTACAATGATGTAACATCCTTGGTTCTTATGATTATTCTCATCCCTCTTCTGCAATGGTCCCTGACCCCTGGGAGGAGAGGAGTGATGTAGGTACACTATTTAGGTCTGAGAAGTCCACAATCTCCTCTTCTCTGCATGTTGAGAGATGCACTGGTGTACAGATATATCAATAAAACATTAGCAGTCATTTTAAAACTCAGTCCATTTAAAATAATTGTAATACTCTTTCCCCCTAGGGCTTGTGACCCATCTAGTCACAGGTTCTTGGCCCTGATAATGATGCCCAGTATGGGTTCTATCTCTTGGATTGAGCCTTAAATTTATCCCATCAGAAAATGTTTGGTTACACCCATAGCATTCAAGTTATCATTGCACCAATAGGCATATCTTTCTAAGATAATCATTGTTCTACCTACGAGGGATCATAGTTGAGGACAACTGATGATTATTTTTCTCTTTCTTTTTTTTTATAATTTAATTTAATTTTACATATCAGCCACGGATTCCCTTGTCCCCCCCCCCACCTTCCCTCCAGCCCACCCCCTCCTCAACCCCCATTCCCATCTCCTCCAGGGCAAAGATTCCCCAGATTCATCAGTCAAAGAAAACACTAAAGCCAACAAAGTCATGACCCAAAATGTCCAAGAAACTTGGGACACCATGAAAAGACCAAACCTACGAATAATAGGGATAGAGGAAGGAGAAGAATACCAACTCAAAGGCACAGAAAATGTACTTTTCTCTTTCAATAGTGTGCCATAGCATCTTCCCACTCTGTGAAAGTTAGCTAGTAGAGATGAAGTACACAGGTCATTTTCAACTTAGTTCCTCCATGCTTTGTGACTCAACTTTCTGGTTTCTGGTATCTTTTTTTTGTTTGTTTGTTTTTTGTTTTTTGTTTTTCGAGAAAGGGTTTCTCTGTGTAGCTTTGCACCTTTCCTGGAGCTCACTTGGTAGCCCAGGCTGGCCTCGAACTCACAGAGATCTGCCTGGCTCTGCCTCCCGAGTGCTGGGATTAAAGGCGTGGGCCACCAATGCCCGGCGGTTTCTGGTATCTTTAACAATGGAGAATTTTAGCGCAACAAAATAAGCTTTAATATTACCACAAAATTGTCATTCAAAACAATTGTGCAAATATATGTTTTAGAGCATCTAATACATTTATTGATAACATTATATATCTGTATAATAAATACTGCATGCTTTAATTTGCCAGTGATGTTTTAGGTCACCAAGGCTGGACCTGCACAACCCCAAGCTAGACAAGATTGCAGTATATCTGAGGAACTGACGGTATTTGAAAGATGCTGAGAAAGGGAGAGTAGGTTGGTCATGTGCCAGTGAAAGGTCATATACCCAAGAGTGACTTCCTTATCATACCCTGACTTACGGTTCCCATACTCCACTTTTGCCTTCATCTTCACACATGTCTCATCGAATCTCATCCCTTCTGTCTCATTAAGTCAACAATCCTAACTGTATGCAAGCACAATTGTTCCAATCATCTTAACGTTAATAACTATAGCAGAAATGACAGTGTGATAGTTAATCTTGATTATTAACATGGCAGATTTGAGAATCACCATGGAAGCAAATTTCTGGGCACGCCTGTGAGAGATTTTCTAGGTTAGGCTAATTGAGGCAGGAAGGCTGAACTGAAAATTAGGCAACAGCATTCTATGGGCAGTGGTCCCAAGATTGCATGAATAGGAGAAAAGAGCTAAGTACTCAAATCAGTCACTACCAGCTTCCTGATGGAGAACGTAATGTGACCAGCTTATTCCTGCTCCTTCCACCTTCCTGTCCCTGATGGTGTGGAATGCATCTCTTGATACTCTGAGCCAAAACCAATCCTTACTCTAAAAGTTGTTTTCTCAGATTTTTTTTTTCCCTCACAGCAACAAGACATGTACCTAACACCCACCTTACTCCAGATGAAGTCATGCTCTCAAGTACTAGGGGCTGAGGTGTTAATATATGCTTTGGGTGTTATAACATAAATAACACCCCAAAGTTGATTTAGAATCAGGATTTAACCAGCTAAATTCTCTCCTTCACTATGCACTGACCTAGGCTCTAGTAGCTACTTAGCGGCCGTTCCAAAGATTAGAAAATTATGCCTTTCCAGTTTTTGTTGTATTTTTTTAAAAAACACAGAGTTGGGTTTTAGAAGTATTCACTCTTCCAAGTGTGGTAGCACATGGCTCTAATTCCAGCAGAATTCCAGCAGTTACATGCAGAAGGAGGTAGAACTCTGTGAATTCAAAGCCAGGTTGGTCTAAAGAGTGAGCTCTAGGTTAGGTTAGCAAGGGCTACAAGTAAAGAATCTGTTTTTAAAAATTCTGAATATTCAAATTAGTCTAATAAACTTCTGATATCCAGCATCTTGTTGATTTTCTTCTTCATGTAACCAAAGATATTGCATACACGATGAGAAAAAATCCAAAAGTAATAAGATAGCACCCATCACAGTTACACTGACATCTCACAGGGAAGAGGTACCACAGTAGTTTAACTTGTGATTCATGTTCCTATTTTGAAAATCACCAGTAATGATTGATTAGCCACTCTACTAAGAGAACCAAGCCAAAGACAGGTTTATCGATATCAAAGGAGCTAATTTTAAAGGTGACGTTGCTGTCTGAATAGTCAGGACTGAAAAAATATTAACATTTTATACTGCACACATATTCTCTGGGGATTGTGGGCACAGAAGAAAGCTCTGGAGAATGAAAACACGGTAGTTACTTTCAAACTGTGGGTGCACCTGATGGGGATCGATCTTTCAGGCTATGTATTCTATGTATGAACCATTTGGTGAGATATTTCATCCTCAGATCATCAGAGTTATGTTTTTAAAAACTAATTTCCTTGTTTCCTTTGTTATAGCCTGAAGTGGGATCAAACAGTGATATTGATTGAATGAACAGAAATATTTGGTTAGCAGAAGAAATCTTTTATGTAGTTTTCCATCAAACAGGAAATGTTAATAGTTAACATCCTATAAAATTGCTTTGCCATTTTATGAAGAATTTTCTAAGTACAAGTTGGTTTAGTAAGTAGGTGTATATCTATGTGTGTGTGTGTGTGTGTGTGTGTGTGTGTCTGTATCTATGTTATGTGTCCCTGTGTGTGCCTGTGAATATCTCTGTGTGTGTATGAGAGTGTGTGTGTGTGTTTGTGTGTGCATCTATGATGTGACTCCTATGCAAATGGAAGTAACACTATTACCTCAATAATTACTAAGGCTCTGGAAGTCTTCCCTTTTGACACTATCAGGACAAACATGAGTGTAATAATATAAGAATAAATTTTAGGACTATATCAATTCAAATATATTTTTAAAGGCCCTTGGGAACACAAAGAACATATTTCTACTTTGCTAAACTGTATTAGATGGGTAAATCTTAACAAAAAAGTATAAATGAAAACCATATGTACAAGTTAATCTGTAACTTGAAAATACCAAACAATAATAAAGAAAATTCCATAGACTACTGAAAAGGAAGTACATTCTTTTATATTTGGGTGGAATGTTCTGTAAATGTCTATTAAGATCATTTGATTTATAATATTATTTTACTCCAGCCTTTCTCTGTTGATTTCTTGTCTGGATGGCCTGGTTATTGTTGAGAATCATGTTCTTAAGTCAACCATTATCCCTGTATAACAGTCAATATATGATTTGATTTGTAGCAGTATTCCTTTGATGAGCTTAGACGCCCTTTTGTTTGGTGTATAAATGTTTAGAATTGTAAGATCCTTTCAGTAGACATTTTCTCCACACTCCAGGGCAGGCCTGGTGTAGTTGGCTAATATAAAACAAACTTCATGTTTTTATTTTGTTTTGCTTGTTTGTTATGTGTGTGTATTTTTATCTGTACTGAGAATTCAACCCAGGACTTTTACATAGTATGTAGACCCTCCACTTCTAAACTATATGTTTAACTCGACTCATAATTGTAATTTTGATCAATAGGCTAGATAAAATGTAATGGCAATGACCAAAATATAATGCAAAGTTAGTTATTTACACTTTCAAATATTTGCATTAGGCATGGTTTCTAAGCTAAAGAATCAGTGAAAACATGTAGTTTCTTCTTTCATAGATATGTCATTATTTGTGGCAAGAGAAAGTAGGCGATAATTTAAAAAATGAACAAGAAGTGAAGACAAGTGCTAATATATATAATGAAAAAAATCTAAAACATGGAATAGAGTTGATGGGTTCTGGTTTCCTTTGTCAGAGGAAGACTCCTGAATCATAGGAATTATGTTTTGGAAGAATTTAAGGAAAAGCTTGAGGTATTTATTAAGAGTATAACAAAGAAATGATAATTGCAGGTGACATCATGAAGGCTATTTTTGACTCTCAGACATGTGACTGGGTGAGAGAGAAGAATCAGGAAATCTTATGATGGGCATTATGTGAACAAGTGAATTGTAAAGCTTTAGAGATTACAGAAACTTCTCAGATCAGTATGAGAATGGCAATGCGGCAATACGGAGGAAAGTAGAGACTGTAGCTAGATTAGTTTACAATAGCTTAGGACAGTGTATTCTATACCAACAGTACTTTGGTAAGTGATAGTCTCCCAGACATGCTGATGTCCCAAGCTCTGCAAATACATTACCAAATGCCAAAAGGAGTATTGTATATGTGATTAAATTAAAGAACTTGACCTGGAAATATTATCCTGGAGTTCCTCCACAGACAGAATATATTCCCAAGGGATTGGATAAGCAGAAAGCAGTGGAGCCAGGGGCAGAAATAAAGCATGATGATTAAAACAGTTAATAGGTTAATATGGCCCTGAACCAATAATTGTAGAAAATTTCTAGAAGAAACAAAAGACATAGAAACACATGTTTTCCCCCCAGATTTCCTATTTATATTTTGTGTTTCGTTTGATTTTTACTGCAATGAAGTTTATTTTAGAATTTTCATGTCTAAAAATGTAAAGTAATAAGTATAATATTTTTTTAAGATCGACAATTTTAGGAATTAAAAGCATCAATAATATGCAGTTAATGGAAATACAGTGCTATGAAAGGATGGGGAAACCTGCTAAAGCATGACTTTCTCATGTAATACCTTTGACAGATAACTAGAAATAAGATGAAGAGATGATATTTGATATACCTAAATATATTTCACCCAATGCAAGTAAGAGTAAACACAGGCCATGGTTGGCCCTTGGGTACACCATTTGAATGCACACTGTCTTGATGTTTAACACAGAGTCATATACTGAAAATGAAGAACAAAGTGGATCAAAACATAACTGAAGAATGAATGTCTTTGAGGACACAGGAAAGGTAGAACACAGGGGAGAAGAGCAGGCTATAATTCTTCGGACCTCTCCTTTGAGAAACCAGTTATCATCAATCTACCTGCTGCATTCAATGCCACAGACCCCAGCCAACTGGTCAACTCTAACAAATTTGGTCCAGTGTTGCTATGAGCCGAGTGCTGTCGCAAATCTTGAATTTTCCAAATTCAATAGTAAAAACATGGCTCTTAGTATTTTGAAAGTCAAGAAGTTTATAATTAAAACATGGTTTGCAGCCGGGCGGTGGTGGCGCATGCCTTTAATCCCAGCACTCGGGAGGCAGAGACAGGCGGATCTCTGTGATTTCGAGGCCAGCCTGGACTACCAAGTGAGTTCCAGGAAAGGCGCAAAGCTACACAGAGAAATCCTGTCTCGCGAAACAAACAAACAAACAAAAAAAAAAAACAAAAAACTAAAACATGGTTTGCTCTACTTGTTTTGTTTATTGAGACAGGATCTCATATTGTAGCTCATGTTATCATGGAACTCTGTCGCTCAAATTCTAATCACTTAGCTGCACCCCTCCTGCTACAGCCTCCAGAGATCTACTATTACAGATGTGAAGCATCAAATTCTTTCTCCAATTGTGAATCTTAAATACTGGGACATCCAAGAAGAGAAAGATCCCAAAACGCACACTTCTTAGACAGAGGACAGGGACAGCATACACAAGAAATCAAATTTATTTTACCTCTTGATACACTAGTATAACACATGAATAAGAAGCTTAGGATCAACGAACTCCATCTCACTGTGGGTTTTCATGATATCCTTATGCTTATATCCTGGAGTATGAAGATACAGAAACCTGACAGTCCTACCTCACCTACAAGATTATGCAGTAGAGTGTTTTCCTAGATTGAGGTTTTTGTTTTACATTTTAACATTAATTTGCTTTTTGGTTTTCCTGTTTTATTAATCAGTGGAATAGTTCTCTTAAATTTCTTTATAACTTGTAGACTTTTTCTTTCATTTGTTCACTTCTCATGAACTTGCTGGAGTTTCTTTGTTCCAAAAAGACAAAAAGAAAATGATCAGAAAATTGTAGAATGTCAGAATTAATTCGTTTTGTTTATAATTTATCCTTTTGATTTGTAACATTTTCTAATATATGAAAAGGAATGCTACATTATAATGATGTTGCCTGGGGTCAAAAATCCAAATTGAAAATATTCACAATAAAGCACACAGATTTCTAGCAATTAAAATGGCATAGTAATAATGTATCACATTGTAATGACTACTTTTAAAGTAAAAGATACCACATAATAAACTCTATTATTAATTTTACATGAAAAGAATTATAAGTACTTTTTTTTTCAATCTACCTGGAGTCAAACTTCCACACATTAAAAAGTAATAATTTGTTACAGTTTGTTTATAATTCACTCAATAGTAATTCCTTTGTTGTATTATTGTAAATCTTTAAAAAATTTTATTTAATTTCTAATTAGAAAATGAATGCATGCTTGTAAAGATATGAGAGGACAGACATTATATAGTAACTGCTAATATTCTTCCCTTGCCCATTTCTTTCACTTCCATCAACCCTGAGATCACTAAGTAGAGTTAACAATTTACTTTTACTGCATTCAAGCTTCTTGCGTGAATCTAGTACAGATATATATCCGTATATGATTCATTTTGTCTTTGAATTTTTATGGTTTACTAGAATAGAGTCACCTACTCCTAAATAAAAGTGGTAGGAACAGCTCCAAGTCCATAAATAAATGATGAAATAATTTACTTAATTGCTGCATTTTCTGATTGCAAATGTAGCTTCATTTACTTAATGACTCTATGTTTTGACAGTTTGTTCCCATTCGGATAATTTACTTCCAGCAGTATTCTTGTGGTTTTTGTTGCATGTTTCCTATAACAAAGTATGTTTTAGGTGGTGCTGGTATATTCTATACACACAAAAAATGTGCTAAAATAATAATTTTCTTTTTAAATTTTCTTTCAGTTCAGTGTTGATAAGACTGAACTGTTTTCTGATAATGATTTTTCTTGGACATTTGGATTAACTTCTCTTAATTACTAATTTGTATCAGCAATATAAAATAAATGGCTGTGCTGACCACGCCTTTAATCCCAGCACTCAGGAGGCAGAGGCAGGCGGATCTTTGTGAGTTTGAGGCCAACCTGGTCTACAGAGCGAGATCCAGGAAAGGCGCAAAGCTACACAGAGAAAAACCTTGTCTCGAAAAACCAATAAATAAATAAATAAATAAATAAATAAATAAATAAATAAATAAATAATAAATAAATAAATAAACAAATGGCTGAAAGAGATGTCATGCTAATATCAATCAAATAAATAATAAAAATCAATCAAAAATCTGAAATGAAAAAAATAATATGAGAAAGGAAAGTATATTCAATAATACAAATAGCATAGCTTTGGTAACTTTAACTATCCGTATTCACACATGTGTGAGAGAGAATAGGGTGGAGATGGGCCCTTAAATCAATGATTGTAGAGCTGCACAAAACAGTATTCAAGAAACTCCTAAGCAATAGAAAATTTGACCATCCTTTTCATTATTTTAATTGTGTGTATGTATATGTATCTGTGTGGGTATGTGCATCTGAGTATTGTGAACCTGGAGACCAAACGAGTTGGATCTCCTGGGGTTGGAGTTCCAAATAGTTGTGAATCGCTCCACCTAGGTATTATGAATTCATTTCAGGTCATCTGCAAAAGAAGTATCCACTCTTGTCCACTGAGCCAGTTTACCAGCCCAGGTCTTCTGAGACTCCTTTGGAGAGAAGGCTGTTTTTGACTCCTTTGTCTGCTTTTGGGACCTTTTTCTCCTACAGGTTTACCTCATCCAAACTTAGTAGGAGGATATGTGCCTGGTCTGACTGTAACTTGGCATGCTGTGTTTGGTTGATATCCCTGGGATTTCTGCTATTTTCTGAAGGGAAACAGAGGAGGAGTAGAAACAGAGGAGGTACGAGGTGGGGGGGAGGAGAGGAGAGCAGAAAAATTGCGCTCAGGATGCAATAGATGAGAGAAGAATAAATAAACTAATTAATTTTTTTAAATGTAAAAAAAAAAGAATTCAAGAGCTTGCAATTTCGGAAAGGCAGGCTTGTTTTTTGCTTTCAGTTATCACACATCTGACGTGCAGTGTACTCAAGAATTTATCCTGTAATTGCTCTCTACAGTGCTTCCCCGTGTCCCTTCCCTCGCGGATTTGTCTTACATATATGTAAGGAAAATCGGGCTAAACCACGTCTCTAAGCACAGTGTTTTGCGTATTCTATCCACTTTAATGGTTTCCTTCCTTCCCATCCTGGTGGGTTCATTCTTCTTCAACCTCTTCCCTTAGACACTTGGATGCAATTTAAAAAAAAATAGATAATTAACATGAAAAATGTAAGTTAATGTGCCATTAAACCTCAGAACTACAGAGGATGATGGAAGGCGATATTTTTAACTTAGATGCAAACAGTTGTTCAGAAAACAAGCAGAGGCAGGTGGGAAGAGGACCTGCTTCCAGAACAGGAGCCAGACATGGGCAAAGCTCAGATGATCTCATGCATCTGAGTCAGCAAACATCACTGTCTCCACTGGTCAGAGAAGTAAAGGGAAAATTTCCAGGGCAATAAAGGAATAATAGGTATTTGGGCAATATAGAGATAATAGGGACTTGGGCAATAAAGGAACAATAGGTAAATTTGTTACTCAGAGCCAAAATATATCAGGCTTTGCACAAAAACCAACTTTTAAATTTAATGGTCTCATAATGGTACCTAAGGCTAAACCCAGTAGCATTTCAAAATAAATCAATGTTTTAATAATTTTAATATATTTTTGAGAAACTCAAGTCCTCAAATGCAAACTAAATATTATTATAATTTATTTAATCTAATTTTGTTTTGCTTTTCAGATGTGTGATCTCATGAAAGCTCAGCTATTTCTCTGAAACTCAGTTTCCCCCAAATCAATAGAATTGTCTCATCCGTATTCACACACGTTAAATTCATAGTATTTACAGATCAGTAAAACACATAATACACACTGAAAAATTCTAAATTGTTCCCTCAGATATTGAGTTAATGCATTGAGAATCTGGTTCATTATTAGTATACTGGAAGAATATACAATCTGAACATGGTCTTAAATTATTAACTATCATGTACACGAGTTTGTAAATGACCTATGCTCACAGTAAAGCAACTTCCTTGGTCTTTTTGTGCCTCAGCTTCTCCACAGACAAAATTAATCAGAGAGGAAAAATATTGAGATATGAGATAGCTCAGCATGTAAACTGCTTTTCACAGAAACCTGACAACCTGAGTTCAATTGTCAGATCCCACAATGGAAGGAAAGGGCTGAATCCCAAAAGTTACCCTCTGACCTCCATCCCTGAGTACCTGCACACACACAAATACACACACACACACACACACACAAATTATATAAAAATATACCCTCTAATATTGATGCTTGGTATATTTCTTTAAACAGTGTGTGTGTGTGTATGTGTGTATGTGTCTGTAATCTTGAAGTGATCTTTGAACACATATAGTAGGTATATCAACTAATTAAAATAGACCTTACTAATGTACATTGTCCAAGGCTGCTAGCGCAGGTTTGTAATCTCAGCTACATGGGAGACTATGACAGAGGTATCATAAAGTCAAGGTTAACTTGGATTACAGAAGGCATTAAAGGACAACTTCAGCGACTTAGTGAGATCCTGTTTCAAAATATAGGTAAAAGAAAAGATGAGGATGTAATACAATAACGAGAATAACTCTAGAGTGAATACGAAGAGTCTCTAAATCCAGAATTATATGGAAACACATGTAAAGAAAGGTTACAAAGATCCTAGAATTTAAAAACCAAGTTAAATTAAAAAGGAGAGAAGAAAGCAGAGCATAACTGTTCACTGTTAAGAATATCATGGAATTATTGAATATTTTATCAAAAGCTCAGTGAACACAATGCTACCATATTTATTTAAATATGAGGAATTAATCTTCTAACAGAGACAGAGTCTAAGCACACATAAAATTAAGACAAGTGGTTCTTCTGGCTAGCAGTCTCCTACATCATCCTCCCTCATGGGAAGTGATACAGAAGATTTCTGGCTTGTCCAATGGTACATTTGCCCCAAAGAGAAAACACGTGAAGATAAGCATGTGTTATACCACTGAAACTAAGGAATGATGACTACTTCCCATACAGCAGGCAGGTCATGGCTGCAATATTCCTACCACTTTCTACACAGTCCCTACTTATTCTTCCATTCTTCATGGCTTATCTCAGAAAACCCTTACAAACTCTTTTATAA
The DNA here is from genome assembly GCA_902168325.1 of Peromyscus nudipes. Classification (NCBI taxonomy): domain Eukaryota; kingdom Metazoa; phylum Chordata; class Mammalia; order Rodentia; family Cricetidae; genus Peromyscus; species Peromyscus nudipes. The sequence continues at coordinate 37,663 of CABHPH010153736.1, forward strand.
ACAATGCAGAAACATGAATATTTCCTCTCCAAAATTACAGAGTTCCTCTGTGTTGACATTCAAGTTGTCCAGGATGTAGTATATATTAGTTATTTTGTAGTTCTAGATTGTACAGAACGGTGTTTGCAAAATAGTTAGTACTGATTTCAGATTCTACTTTTACATTGGTTATTGTTTTATTTTGTGAACATCACAGATGACAGGATTATCTGGGCAAAGGAAACATCCACTGAGGCAATGTCTCTAACAGATGGGCCTGTAGACATGTCTCTGGGGTATTTTCTTCATTAATGATTGATATGTAAAAGCCCACCCCACTGTGGGCAATTGTTTCCCCATGGTGTCTGCTAGATTCCTGCCTTGGTTTTCCTCAATGACAGTGTGTGACCTGTAAATGTAAACCAAATAAACCCTTTCATCCAAGTTGCTTTTGTTTGTGATATTTTAGTACAGGATTGAAACTAGAACAATTTTGAAATAGATCATAGTTATTTGGGGGAAATATATCCAGTCAAATGAAATTGAGTAAGCTTCAATATATTAGTTATAAATCAGAATCATTCCTAAGAAATCTCACCATATTAATTGATGTCCTTATTGCTGCAAACAATTACTGGGCAAATGGCAGTTTATGACAGAAGATTTATTTTGATTTGAGAGGATAACTTCCATCATGGCAGATAAGACATTATCACCTCAATGGTAATATTACAGTCTGGACACACTGTAATATGAATCTTAAAAGGTCTTATTAATAAAAGAAAAACGTAGCCATATATTGGGGTGAAAGGTGAATGATCAGAGAAACATAACAAGTCAGCACAATCTTACCTCTATGAAATCCTCAGCCTCAAGAGCATGAGTTCCTGTTTCCTCACACTTTATATACCTTTTTCTGCCCTGCCATTTTACTTCCTGGGATTAAAGGCATGTGTGCTTCCTAAGCAAAGGCATGAGATCTCAAGTGTTCAGATTAAAGGTGTGCGCCACCATGCCTACCTCTGTTCCCAGCGTGGCCTTACACTCACAGAAATCCAGATGGATGGATCTCTGTCTCCCAAGTGATAGGATTAAGGATGTATGCCATCACTGTCTGGCCTCTATGTCTAATCCAGTGGCTGGTTTTGTCCTCTGATTCCCAGATAAGTTTTATTGGGATGCACAATGTATCATCATAGCACACTGTATCCACAACAAGGAAAGAAAGACAATTGAATGGTATTTATCAGATAACTTTCTCTCTTTTTTTTTTTTAAAAAAAAAGTCTGGACCTCATATTATGAAGTGATGCTTTCCACATTCAATCATACAGGGTGGTATTCCCTCCTGGTCAGGTCTGAAGGAAACTCAAACTCCCAAAACTCCAAAAGGCAGTCCAAGTATCCAGAAATGAGTTCAACCTGGATTATGGTTAGATAAAATTCAGTATTCCTCAGGAACTTGGGAAACTGGATCCAATCAATCTGTGGCTCCTATTAGCATGTCAAAGCTGATGCTGGCCTCCTGGCTCTCTCAGAATCACAAATATCTACTACGTATTTCACAGTCCATCCTAGCTCTTTGCATCTCATCCTCTCCCATAAACTCCCTCCAGGTCTCAAACTTCCCTGCTCCCAGCTACTCATTGCCCTTATAAACCTGTTATTCTCGTCTCCTGTGACCCTCTCTATTCTTGCTTCTCATTATAGTTCCTCTATTCTTTGTCTCCTGGTATTCTCCCTTCTCTCACAGATAGCCCTGGCTATGTCCAGTCTGCTGATGGCCATGTTCAGTCTACTCTACTCTTCCAGATGTCTTTGGCTTCTCTCTCTCTCTCTCTCTCTCTCTCTCTCATCTATAATAAAACCTTCTCCTTAACCATACCATAGAGAGGTCAATTGGCGAGAAGGAGGAGGGTTTATGTGAGCTAGAGTTGTTGGGACCAGGGATGGATGGAATACAGGGACAAGTGGCCAAACGAATGGAAACACATGAACTGTGAACCAATGGCTGAGGGGCCCCCAACTGGATCAGGCCCTCTGAATGGGTGAGACAGTTGATTGGCTTGATCTGTTTAGGAGGCATCCAGGCAGTTGGACCGGGTCCTGTGCTCAGTGCATGAATTGGCTGTTTGAAACCTGGGGCTTAGTAGAGACCCTTGGCTCAGCCTCCCTTGGCTCAGCCTGGGAGGAGGGGACTAGACCTGCCTGGGCTGAGTCCACCAGGTGGATCTCAATCCTCGGGGGAGTCTTTGCCCTGGAGGAGATGGAAATGGGGGGTGGGCCGGGGAGAGGGGGCGGGGTGGCAGGAGGGATAACGGGGGGATCTATGACTGATATGTAAAGTTGAATTATATTGTAAAATAAAATAAAATAAATTCAAAAAATAAATAAATAAACTCCCTAGTTTAACCTCTCTGGAAATATCCTTATAGACACACCCAAAGTCCTATCTATCTAGTTACTTCAAACTCAGTCAAGCTGACAATGATAATTAACTAATACTCTAGCCATTGGGTATAACTAATCTTATGTTAAAGGAAAAAAAAAGAAATAGAAATCCAAATTCTGAATTTGGACTTCTTTGTTATCTAATTAAAGTAGCAATCTAAATAAACCTGCAAATTTTTATAGTATTCCCTTATATAAAGCAATTTTTAAATTTGATTATTTGATTTCTTGTTGTCTAGTTTCTTGAATTCTTTATATCTTTTGGCTTACTAGTCCTGTATAGGATGTGGATTTAGCAAAAATATTTTCCCATTCTATAGGCTGACACTTTTTCCAATAGACATTTTTCCCTTATAGAAGAAATTCAGTTTTGAGGTCCCATTAATTTTTTAATTAGATTTATTTATTTTATATCCAGCCACTGTTTCTCTTCCTAATCCCTCCCCCCAATCCCCCCGATTAAGGAATAGATTTAAACAGCTATTTCTCAATTGAGGAATCTCAAATGGTTAAGAAACAATTAGAGAAATGTTCAACATCCTTAGCAACCAGGGAAATGCAAATCAAAACAACTCTGAGATCCCAGTCAGAATGGGGAAAATCAATAACACAAGTGACATCTTATGCTGGAGAGGAAGTGGAGCAATGGGAATGCTCCTACATTAATGATGGGAGTGCAAACTTCTACAACCACTGTGGAAATCAATATGACAGTTCCTCAGAAAATTGAGAATCTGTCTATCTCAAGATCCAGCTATACCACTCTTGGGCATACACCCAAAGGACACTCAATCCTACCACAAGAACACTTGCTCAACTATGTTCATCGTGGTTTTGTTTTTAATAGCTATAGACTGGAAACAACCTAGATGTCCCTAAGCATAAGAATGAATAAAGAAAATGTGGTACATTTAGACAATGGAGTACCACTTAGTAGTTAAAAAAAAAAGACATTATGAAATTCACAGGCAAATGGATGGAACTAGAAAAAAAATTTCCCAAACAAGGTAAGTCAGAACCAGAAAGACAAATACAGTGTGTATTTACTTATATGTAAATGATATTTTGTCTATAATCCATAGACCAAAAGAAGTTAAGAAATGAAGAAGGATAGGAGGACACGTGAATCTCCCTGCAATGGGGAAATAGAATAGATTTTATAGGTGGACTGGTTTGAGGGTCAGGATAGGAGTGAGAGAGATCTGGTTGTGAAGGAGATGGGATGGAGAGAGAGAGTACAGGGAGAGATGGCTAGAATTGAGGGGGCAGGCATTTGGAAGGCAGTGTTGAAACCTAGTACAGTGGAAACTTCCTGGAATATCTATGAGAGTGGTCCTAGGGAGGACTTCTTGTAATGGAGTAAGTAGAGTCTCAATTGACCAATTCTTGTAGCCAGGCATGGTTTCCAGTAACAGGACTGGGTTGCATTAGCCTGACTTGTTGGCCAAGGGTGTTCCATGGAGCCTCTGAAAAAACCCAGGCTGATTATAGGACAGCTCTCAGCAAACTGACAAGGGGCACCATCGCAAAGGACAACATCCACATAGCTCGTTGAACATGGAGAGATCAAGATGGAGCCTGCATAGAGCCTTCACAACTACATTCTAGTATTTTGGGTGCAGGAAGGTACCCTACAGGCTACGAAAAGTAACGTGAATATCAATCCAGCTACAAAACCTTTGACTAACACTCAGTCTTGCCTTCAAGAAGTGCTGGGGAAATGAGGGCATAGAACTTGTGGGAGTGGTCAACTAATGTCCAATTTAACTTGAGACCCCTCAACAAGAGGACACCTATGCCTGACACTGCTTAGATGGCCAGGAACTGAAGACTGGACAGCCCAGTGACCTAGGGAAAAAAAACCAAACACTACTGGTCTAAAATAATAATAAAAAGAGAAAGACACACACACACACACACACACACACAGAGAGAGAGAGAGACAGAGAGAGAGAGAGAATGCAAGAAAGAAAGGAAGAAAAGATAAAGCAATGATATGAATCAAAATTCCTGAAATTTAGGTACATGAGACTCAATAAGATTAAATCAGTGCCAATATTTATTTACATAATAAAAATATTTCAAAAGCACTAATCTGAAAAAAAAAATCATTGACAGATGACCAGAAGTGAAACTTGTCTGGCTACATAAAGGGAGTGACATTTTAACAGGGTTTTAATCAATTTTTCTTCATTGGAAAGAAATGGATTGATTCCAGCTGTCCAAAGCATAAATTTTCTCAGTTAAATACATCTTCCTCCCAAGGCAGATTAAATCCTTATAATAGCAAAATCTAATCTATGTGAGATCTGTCAAAGCCTAAAAATAAAATGGTCATAGGCTTTGATGGACTAGGGTCTGGTATTGTTGATTTTTTTTTGTTTTGTTTCTTTTGTTTATACAACATGAGTTAGACTGAATCCACAACACAATAATTTCTTAACCTATTAGCAATGTTGATTAAGATTCACTAAGTTTTACTCAGCATATAACTAATCTTGTGCTAAAGTTGGGAAGTAGTACTTCAATTTCAAACAGCTCCTGCAAAGAATGATGCAGTAAGTGTGCACTTACATTGAAGTCTAGATTCAACCAATAGTAAGTCAAAAATAATTCAAATGTTTTGAAGTTTTGGAAGTTTATTTCATATGCCAGTTGAAATGATTCAATTCACTTTTATACAAGATTTGGTAATGGATCTGTTAGTTGATGTTTTATAAATCAAATGATTTTGCATATGCCAATAAATTGTTACAAATACTATATAATACCAAAATTCATTCATGTAAATTTAACAAGAACCATTATTCTTTTTATTATTGCACCATAACCACAATGCTTCCTTGTGCCAGATACAATATAGATGAAGTTGAACAAAAACATCCTATATAAACTGGGTGGATCGCTATCATGCTGTTATGGTGATACCTGTGATGAGTAATATAAATTCATGGTGAAATCCAAATAGCATTTTCAATGGAAGAACAAGAGTCAACTATTTTTAGGTTAGGTCAAACACAATTACAATTTTCCTGAAAGTCTTTTTCCATCTAGTGAATTATCTTCTATCTTTTTTTCTTTTAGAATTTAATCATTGATCATCCCTTCAAATGAAAATGCATATGTATGTGTGCAACACAACAGGAAATTGCATACATATAGAAATATATATGAATATATTGTATATGTTAAATACATTATATAATACATATCAAGGGCAATATTGAGGTGTAGCAAAATTTATATATGAAATATGAATATTTACAAATCTTTTGAGCTTACAACTGTTGTTTTTAAAAGTTCCTTTTTAGCTCACGTATGTATGATTTATCTGTATATACTTTCATTCATCTCCAACATAGGAAAGTGTCTACTGCAGAGAACTGAAGATTCATGTAAGAAAAATTATTTAGTGATTAACCAAAGAATTATAAAATGCTATATCAGATGCAACACATATTCTTGTTTTTGAAGAACACATAACATGTGCATTTGCGCTGTTGATTTTGCCAGGCACTATCTTCTTTGGCCAGCAATATTCTCCCATTGACTCCATGTTTTTCCACAGTGGAAAGCAACTGAGACCTGTACATTTAAGTTGTATCTTTTCCAGTGACATGAAGTACCACCAATCAGGCAACCAGGTGTTATTTACAGTCTATCTTTTTTATTTCTGTTGCCTTTGTTCTTAATTCTTTACCCACTATTTTGTGATGAAGTAGGTTTTGTTATGTTATTCATATATACATGGCATACTATTTACATATTATTTACTTCATGTGTTTCTGAGATTCTCTCCATTTAACATGCCTGGTCATATAATTTTGTTCAAGCTAATTTTTCCCCATATGTTCTAGCTGTTTGCAAAAATGCATATTTAGTTTCAATTGAGATAAATACAGACACTTACTATTTTAAAATTAAACATTCTTTAAAATTAATAACAAAAGGAAGGGGTTGATGAGGTTTGCAGCATTTTATTGCATAGAGAGAATCAAACAACTAAGAAAAGGAGTGTAGTTATTAAGGTTTCTGAAAGCTTCTGTGTTGCTGGACAATCCATTCATTCTAAAACATGATATGTCATTCATCTTCTACGATTTCACATTGCTGCCTCCTTCTGAAGAGCTAAGTGCTCCAGCTGTAGAGGTTGAGCCCTCCCAGCATGCGTCACTTGGCCATCACTGAAAGTTTCAATGAATTAGACCTGTCCATATTTAGACTCGTTATTCCTGGAACTCAGACATGATCATTTTTCTTCCCCAATGAGATAGTGTCTGAAGGCTTGACTCATCCCAGTATGATGCCAGGGCAGACGGATGCTGAAGTTTTAAATTCCAGATGGCTGGCCTCTGAGATTTAAGGCGCGTAATCTACTGTGAGATTGATGGAAGGGGAGATCTTTAAGGCTGAGGTAACAAAGAAAGCACCACTTACAAAGTCAAACAGAAAATGCTCAAGTCACCTTTGTCCTTTCTGTTTCAATCACAGAAAAAGTACTTTTTTCTTACAAAGATATAAGACAGATTGTTTGTTTGAAATTTCAAATCTCAACTTTACAAGGCATTTTGATACAATGACTTCTATTTAAATCAGTATCTGTGTGAAACAGTCCAGTGCAATCCTGTAAGTCTAGTACAAACCTGTGAGTTATATATGTATGTTCAACACACACACACACACACACACACACACACACACACACACCCCTTTAGATACATAATCTAAGAATATTGTGCCAACAGAATTTATCAAATATACTCCAATAAATATGTAGCCTTCTTCTTATATAGCCTCTCATACTAGAAGTAGCAAGTTTATTATCCAAAGGGAAATAAAGGCAAGTAAAACAAATGAAAAAGAACAGGATATAAAAAAAAATGATTCAGATAAGTTTTATTGTCTCATAACAAAAGATGATAGGAAAATTTAAGACCAATACTATTGAGACTTCGGCTGTGTTTTATTATGTTGAGTATGTACACGTGTGTAATATCTCAAATATGAACCACCCAAAGTAGGAATTATATTGGTAGCTACTTATGAAACCACTAAAGCCATCTAACAATGGAACAGCCATGGAAACCAACACATGCTGAAGTTGGCTCCAGTTTCTATTGTCTAAAAGAATTGCATATCGGGTGTCACTTTCCAAAGACCTCCCTTGTTTATTCTCCCTTCCTCCATCACTCCCTCCTTCCCTGGCAGTGGCGACAGGCTCACATACCCCCACTTTTTGCCCCCTCCTCTAAGACAAGCTGTTCTTTCTTTTTTTTGAGGGTAGATTATGTAAGAGATTTTTTTTAATTAAGAAAAATTTTTTCATTCAATTTACACACCAATCAAAGATCCCCCTCTTCCCTCCTCCTGACCCCTCCAGCCTGCACCTCCCAATCAAACTGTTCTTTAAATGCTCATCCTCTTGTTGCAGCCAAGCCTTTAGATTTCTGGAAGGACCAAAGTCACCTGGGTAGGGCAATATTTTCCACATTTTCATCTTTTCTCTCTTTCACCTTCAAATTAGTAGATTTGATCAGTGCCAAGAGGCCAATTTTAAATTTGGTCAGTAACTAAAAGCCAGTAGGATACACATTCACCTTCTAAGCAGAATGCTTGTTGCTACAAAATTATAGAACAGAATTCTTTCTTTTGATATAAGAATTCTGGGATTCTGAGTCCAAATGTATTACGTGGCAATATAGAATTGCCTTGGTAGGAAATAAGTTGACATGTGTTTGCTCAGGTCCATTCCCTGACTAGGCTCCTGAACTCTGACATGGTCTGTATCCTTGGAGAAATGATCTGCAAAATCACAACACTGTGTGTAAGACAAAAAAGAAGAATTCTCTAAGGGCCATGGTTTCTCTTTTCCCCTCCCAATTTATATATTTCTGAGCTATACTTCTGTCACTTCTCTTCAAGTGCTCTCTGCTGTTCACACACAGGTCAACTGGTTTCATCCTAGGGCTTGCTTTAGTGGATTATAAATCTGATGACAGGACACCTTTGCTTGGAGATCTCAAAATTCAGAGCTTGTTCCTCCTGTACAATTCTGGATGATTATGTAAAAGAGAAAACACTGTGGGTTTTTCTTTGTTTCTTTGTTTTTTCTATTTTGTACTGAGAGACCATCTCATATTATTACAGTTTCAAAGAAAATGTTGTAGCAGCAGCTGGGGAAATAAATGAACAAAACAGAACATGTAACCAACTATTCTTTATGTATTGACTAAACATGTAATTGGCTCTCTGTTTTGTAATTCAGTCACTGATTTTAATTTTCCGTTTTCTCTTCCAAAGAGGAGGGGAAAGATCAAATAATTCCTCTGGTTTCATAGTTACATAATTAAGGAACTGCCAATATGGCCCACACAATTAACATTTTTTCTCACACCTTTGAAAACTGTTTATTCAACTTGAATATGCATTTTTCCTGTTGAAGGACCATATTTTAGAGCTGCTAAATTATTTTAAAAAATAATCAGAGTAATAAAATATTTAATTGCAAACCACAGAAAAAATCTTTTAAAATTATCTCATAAAACAAAAATATACATAAAAGTTTTATGAAAATCATTGTTCTCGATTAAACCATTGGTGGTATGTGATACATAAACAATGAGGAATGAAACTTCTATGTGGTGTGTCCCATTGTCAGAGAAGAAATTCAGAGGAAGTGGAAGGAAGGAGTGGGGAGATCATTTTGTGATGAACGAAATAGACATACAATGGCTGAATATGGACATCTAGAATGTCTTACCACTAAATTTTGGACAGCTTTCTCTAGGGACAAACTTTGTTAATAAGATTGTTTCAAGATGAAACAATTAGTGAAAACAAAGAAAAAAGGGGAATAGATGTCTTGGTGCGAGTCAGAATTTTCCAAAAGTATCCATTGCCCTTTTTGGTTATTATGTCAAATTTTAAGGCTGTGTCATGGCAGCAGATGTATGATAGGAGAATGTTGGTATAGAGACTCCACTATGACAAAACAAAGAATAACTTTGTATGCATCTTGTCCAACTGTGTCAGTCCAGGTGATTTGGGGTAGACTTGCTGAAATACAATTGTTATCCACCGTGCAGTTTGCTTTTCATCTATGTCTGTCTAGCTGATGTCAACACAGATCATCCTGTAAAACATTAAGAATTTCAGACTTTATCTAATTTATCTCTTGCAGATTTGTAGCCCAGAGTACCCATAACTATCAAACTAGCCATCTTTCCTAATATGTGGTTAATTACTAGAGTGGGATAAAAGTAAAACTTGACAATTAACAATTTGATCTCATCCTTATTTATTCCTAGGAAGTGTGGTTCTCAATTACAAAAATAATATCCTAATATTCTTATAAATACATGTGTTACATGTTTATCGTATGTAATTGCTTAATTGTAACAATTAATTGATCAATCTAGTCTGAGAAAATAATGTCACTTGTAAGAAAATCTAAAATACAATAAATCAATCAAATTTAC
>CABHPH010153737.1:0-24739 GCA_902168325.1 Peromyscus nudipes
GGAGTAGAGGAATGCTAACCATCATCCAATCAGTGGAGGCCAACGGTACTGCTGGGTATTCTACAGGATGGCTACCTCCCTTTCTGTCTGGCTCAAAGTACCAATTGTTCTGAGGTTGGAAAGGACCTGTGCTAAAGCAATTATCACCTTGGAATGGTAACAGGGCATGGAGTTAAATAAAAATGAGCTTACTCTAAAATTTAGAACCCCAGGAAATGATTGCTAAAATAGATCAAAAAAGACCTCAAAAGAAACAAAGACACTGCATATGTATTAAAAGTACATTGGACTGATGGAAAGCATATGGGAAGTGCAAATAATTGGAATCAGAGGTTTATATGCAAAACAATGGGACAGGAGGTTGGAAAGGTCCAGAAGTGGGAAGGAGATCTAGGCGGAGTTAAGGAGGAGGCGTCAGGCATAAATATAACCAAAATACATTGTGCGTATGTTTGAAATTCTCAAAAAAATAGTAAAAACATTATTTTTAAAAGAAAAAAAATCTTGACATTGGAAGGGAACTGTGATCATAAACTAGCCCCAGACGTCATGGGCTAGCCTAGGGACTGAGGTATTTCAATTTTAAACTCAGAGCAATAAACTAAAAGAAAAAAAAACACAGAACACTGATATGCTAAGGGTTTGAATTAATCATCCTATTCCAACTGAGGTCTCTAATCAAACAGAAAGTACACATAATTAGTCAGACCAAAATATCAGCTTTACTAATGGGGACATTGGCTTGAAGAGTATGTGTGGGTTGCTGATGGAAAAGGTCTCCTACCTTTCATATCTCCAGCCTCCATGGCAAGCAGCAGGATAGCTGTGAGCAAAGGTTTCCCTGTAGAGGTGTGCTGAGTTGAGAAAGGGGAGAAGAGGAAAAGGAGAAAAGTGGAGGGCATGACTCATCAACCTCAGCCAACAGACAAATCTCTTATTTCTAAACCTAGTTCCTTGACTGACACATAGTATGCACTTTATGAAAACACAGGACAACACTGAGTGAGCTAAAGTAGTAGATTATAAGTAAAACAAAAGCAGAGAGGTAGGATACTAGAGAAAGAGAGGCTTAAGCAGGGAGTGTTGTGGGAGTATGAGAGAAATGGGCGGATGGGAGGAGCTAATTTAAAGGAAGAGTATATTGAAGCAATATGGAAGCCTACTACTTCACAACTCAATTAAAAAGGATATAGTAGACTCTAGTATATAGTAACTAGAGGGATAGTTGAATACATATGATATGAAAGAAGAGTGTATTGAGTGGTGTCAGGGTGAAGAAGGGAATAGTAGGTAGGTTGCCTAAAACCAAGGATGTATATAAAAGTTTTGTTGAAATCCTCTAGTTAGTAATCTAATTCCAAAATATAACTTTAAACAAGCATTCAAACAGAATTACCCTGCATAGATGGACAAGGTCACTCCCAGAAGACAAGGATTATTAAATGAAAAAAAATCTCAATTCAAAGCTCAGGATACCTCCCTCTGAGCTGTTGGTCAGGGCATCTCCAGAGGTCTCCAAAACAACACAGGCTGAAGACACCACATGTTTTGAATACAGGACACAGAGAAATCAATCTCTAACTGATTGGGAAACTTCCTGCCCGCTGGCTAGCTTTCATGGGATAGTAAGGTACTTTACAGGCTGTTGGATTAGTTACTTTAGTGTTGTGATATGACACCATGACCAAAGCAACTCGGAGGAGAGTTTGTTTTCGCTTATGGTTCCAAAGGGTAGAGTCCACGGTGATGGGACAGCGTGGCAGCAGACTGCAGGCACGATGGCAGAAACGGGCAGCTGAAAGCTCACATCCTGAATGGCAAGCACAGAACAGAGAGGGCAAACTGGAAGTAGGCAAGACATGTTAACTCTCAAAACCCACCCCCCACCCCATGTTCTACTTTCTCCAACAAGTCGGAACTGCCTAAGCCTCCCCAGACAGTATCACTGACTGGGGACTAAGTATTCAAATGCCCAAGACTGTGAAGGGACATTTTCTATTCAAACCAGCAAACCAATCAATGTTTCCATATCTGGGGGAGGTGATCTCGGGGCTCCACACGCCTTACTGAAGAGCTGCTAGCAGACGATAGCTGCTGGGGGAGGGAGAATCATTCTTTTTTGAGAGTGTTCCAACTGCTGTGTTTCTTATGCTCTGGTGAATGGCCCCACAACTCATGCACATATGGGCAGCACTAATTGGGACTTCATGGATTTTTATTTTACTCTTATTTTTAGGAAATAGAAGACAGGAAGTTGGGAGGGGGACATGTTGGATAAAAATATAGGGAGGCTTGGAGGAGGAAAATGGGGGTTTGTATAATCTTATTACATTGTAAACATGTATGAAAAATTTAAGAGTAAAGAAGTGTTATAATAAAACATGTTAGTTAAATAATGAATGCCAAGCTAAGGAGCAAGAAGAATGGGTGACCTTGTTTTAGCCTATGTGAGATAGTATTTTGGAAACTAAACTTTATGAGATACTCAGAGCCCAGACATAGAGCTAAACTCCCATCACAGCTAGTACAATTTACTGCAGGCTCCAGAAACATCCACCAAACTTCAGGAATCAGTATTATTTAGGAACACAATGGCCCTGTGAGGTGCTCACTCATGCACAATCTGTCAGAGAAGCCCAAGAAGCCCTGTTTCCACTAGGTTAACGTCTGATACTAACCATTTTCCTGAGTTCTTTCCAGGGCTTGAAGGAGGCATGTCGAGTGCTGGAAAAGAAAATGGGCTATTTTCTCCAAACTGGAAGCAGAGAAATGAGCAGTGGTCTCAGCTCTACCACAGAACACTATGGACTTTGGGGAAATCTGCAACAAAGATTTGCTTCTTTGTTTTTAGTGCTACATCTGGCAGGGAGAGGATGCCTGGTGAAGGTGAACAAACGGAGGTGGGGTGACTCTACTCCCTGAATCGAGTACTCTACTCAAGCAAAGATGTTGGGCAAAGACCAGGCATGCCAGGGATGTGAAAAGCATGGGAAAAAGAGAGCAGAAAGCAGTTCTGATTCACTAACTTGATTCAACGTTGAGAGAAATGGTTTTAAGCCATTGGCGTTTGGAGTGTGCATTTTAAAATACAAAACTTTACAGCGTTTCTTCAGTCATGGAGACTGTCCACATCAAGACTGTGAGTGTCTCCTCTGCTTTAGGCTTCTTGGGTGGAAATCCTTAAGGCTGAATTCAGGGCTCTCTGAGGTCTGGTCTGCTGACATTCTGGGGCATGACTTCTTAGTGTCTAGCCAATGGGAGAAGCCCACTGTCGGCCCCTGCTGGCCTTTCGTACCACATAGTTTCCTACTACAACTCCTCAGGAGGCTCACTGTTAGCTAATTGAGTTTTCCCGGTAGAATTGATACAGTTTGGTGGCTGGTGATTTGCTTTTTCCGCCCTATGATCCTTGATCTCACTACCCAACACCAACTTAGGGCTAAGCCTTCGGGACATTTTGAAGCAAAATAGAGGGAATCTTCCTGTTTGAACCTGTGCAGCCAGTCACTGAGTGTTCTTCAGACTAGGGCTCCAAAAGTGTAACATCCCTGCTCCTTAACAAGTTGATTTGTGCTCCAACAAGTGATATGTTCCAACCATGACTGCTGCATTATGAACTATTGCCAAGCATATTGTTGCAAGAACAGCTGCTGCTTTATGTGGACATACATTCAGTGGAGCAGGACTCGAGAGCACAGAGTGCCAGCTTATTTCTCCTCCATGATACGGAAAATGGCAAAAGCTCTTGATACAGATCACTCCATCGAAGTTAGGGATGTTGGCACACATTTGCAGTGCCAGCACTACGGAGCCTAAGGCAGGAAAATCCCCAAGAGTTCCAATCAAGTCTAGACTACAGTGTGAAAAGACCAAACAAACATAACTTCATTCCAACCTCTGCATTGTTCATTATAATCGAACTCCAGAGTGGTTTCTAATAGCCAAAGGCAGTATAGTGACACACTCCCTTGCACCCAAATTGCTGTTTGGCAAAGCTAGAGGTTGCTAGAGAATTTACTACTTGCTCTAAAGAACAGTTAGCATAGATCCATGACCCTTAATTAAAGTATTTACTAAAAACTTACAACTATAAATTCTTCTATTTTGCCTTTGGGAAGAATATCTTCTAAAGCCCAGGAGTCCCAAGGGCCTGAAAGCCATTCCTTTAAAATGTAATCACCTAGAGGTATAGAGCTCATGTCCTTCAGTGCCTGTAAGAGACCACAAATCTGACTTTGATAAATGTCAGTCAGCAAGAACACACAGCAATTCATAGGGACCACCCCTCCACCTGCTTCTTATCATTTTTGTTTACTTTTGTTTGTCTGTTTGTTTGTTTTTCCAGACAGAGTTTCTCTGTGTAGCTTTGTGCCTTTCCTGGAACTCACTCTGTAGCCCAGGCTGACCTCAAACTCGCAGAGATCTGCCTGCCTCTATCTCCCGAGTGCTGGGATTAAAGGTGTGTGCCACCACCACACAGCTTTTTTGTTTACTTTCTTTGTTTACTTGCAAGTCCCCACATATCCCTCTTTCCCTACTACCTCACTTTCCCTTTTAAAACATCCAGTGGGTTCTACACAAAGCAGAGCTGAATGCGGATTACAATGGGGTCTCTCCCCTATTGCAACTGTTTTTAAAATCTGTTTCTACGTTCTTTGGAGCCATCTTTGCTTGTCTTTGATAATGTCTGATTTTCTGAGAAACTCCAGTGGTTGGAGCTCCTGCCAGCTGGACTCATCTGCGGGTCCTTTTATATGCAGGTCCTCTTACATACATGGTCCATGAGCTGGGACCATCAACCAGAACACCCATGGCTTCTATGTGGTGCCTCTTCTGGTTTAGACTCATGTAGACTTTCAGCAAATCACTCAGTGCCACACAGCACCTATCATAGTCCTAGTCTTGGTTACAAACTTGAACCTGACTGTTATGAGTCGTCTGCAACCGGGTGGCCACCTTGAAGAGACAAGCTGTTCTCCTGCCAAAGGAAGCTGGCGTTTCTCATTTAAAATCAGCATCAAGTCTCAACAGGAAAAGAAGCCCTTGGGAGAAAGAATTGAGTGGTGAACAATGGCAGTGCTGATCACCCAATGAGCAGGAGCACCTCTCTCCAGCTTGGTGGGGATAGCTGGGAATCAAGTCAATAGATGGAGCTGCAGGGGAAAACAGCGGCTGCACAGCGTGGCAATTCCTCCTCAGCTGATTGTCCTGCATCTGTTTTAGATTACAGACAATAGCTGAGCTAGTGAATCGGGAGATTAAATTAGCTCCCCTTAGCCCGTGTGTACTGGGAAATGGATGTGTTACATAGCCCCAGAAATCAGTAGCTCTTTTATTGCAGTATTTTGAGAATGACCGATGAGCATAACTTAAGCAAATGTTCTTGCATTTGTCTGGTGGTTGCTTCAATGGACACTGAATCTCAGAAAAGGAGTGGGGCTGCCATAAGATGACAAGCATATTAATATTCCTCTCTCCAATGTGTGTGCGTGTGTGTGTGTGTGTGTGTGTGTGTGTGTGTGTGTGTGTGTGTGTAGCTGGAGTTTTCCTGGTCCTGCCTGGTCCATGGTCAGGACAAATCTCTCTCACCCGCAGCTGCTCAGACCCAACCAAGTAAACACACAGAGACTTACATTACTTATAAACTGTATGGCCATGGCAGGCTTCTTGCTAGCTATTCTTATATCTTAAATTAACCCATTTCTATTAATCTATAAGTTGCCACGTGGTTTGTGGCTTACCGGTATCTTAACATCTTCTCATGGCGGCAGCTGGCAGCATCTCTCTGCCTCAGTCTTCCACTTCCCAGAATTCTCTTCTCTGCTTGTCCTTCCTATACTTCCTGCCTGGCTACTGGCCAATCAGCATTTTATTTATACAGAGCGATATCCACAGCATGTGTGTGTTTTGTTGGTATTGAGAACCAAACATAGGGTCTCACACAAGCTAAGCACATATTCCAATACCATGTTTGAGTACTGTGTTACAACCATTGCCTCCTCTCCTACTTAAGGGAGACATAACTCTGGAATAAAGAAGGGTTACCTTTAAACTAAATCCTCAGATTCCTGGGAGCAGAGGAATCTGAAATGAAGCTGATATAACTAATTTGACTTCCTTAGATAAATATCAGATTAAAACTCTGCTATTAATACATGCAATGTAATCCTATGCTTATATTTATGTATTTTCATAGCAAAACTCCAAGGTCCAGCTTCACTGCAAGATCATTTGGTAGGTTATTCCTTGGGCAGCTGATGTATCAAGCAGAAGGGGATATTAACTGTAGTCAAGTAAACAAAGATAGAACATGGAGGAGTGAGAGACACTGTTCACAATGGACTAGGCAGACAAAAGGAAAAGGTAAAAGGTAAAATGCAGAGGTTGTACTTAGCGATAAGAGCACAACCTATCTGAGATAGCGGATGTGGTTGAAGAAATGGTATGGTAATGGTAGTGTGTTAAGGGTGAGGTTGGGCAACAAAGTACCAGAGACATGAAAGAGTATTGTTCCAGTGTCCTGCTGTGTCCAGCCACCAACACAAAAGACTGGGGACACAACAGCTCACATCTGAGTGGACTAGAATGGCTACTTCTACCCTATTCCTGTAATAGCTTGAACACTGGTCTTTGCAGATCCCAGCCTTCTGCAGCCTAGGGAGTCATGAAAGGAATGTTCCAACCTTTTCTAAAGCTGCTTACTATGCCTCCAGGAGGTTGATATCCCCCTGCCTGTTCTGATCTTTGAACGATACTTGTTCCATGCTGCTCTGGCAGTTGTGAGGCTAAAGATAAGAGGATCCAAAAGGTCCATGTGTGCTGGAGATTTAAAAGTCATCAAACAACCTACATCCCAGGCCTAGTTCCCGTTCCTCTCCAGCATCCCCTGTATCTTCCCTAAAGCATTGCCCTTGTGATTGACAGGCTGAGCAACCTAGCCCTGCTTATGAGAACCTGGTGGACAGGTTCAGGATTCCTGAATGGTGACTAGATCCAGTAACAAGATGGAAGCTCACCTAGCTGAGTTCCCTAGGGAGTTCAACAGGTTGGCTCATTGCCTTTGTGCCTTACCTTTCTAATTAATAATTTACTACAGTTTTCAAAACTTTCCAAACCATCTCACATGGTGTGTCAGGTTCTGTAGAGGAGTGAAACCAACCCACAGAATTAATCTAAACTGAAAAGGAATTTATTAGATTGACTTCTACAGTATGGTTTGGAGAGTCCAACAATGCCCGTCTTCACACTGGAGAAGCTGAGACCCAGTAACAGTTCAGTCCTTGAGGCTGGATCCCTCAGCACTCTCATTACGATGCTGAAGGTTTGGCAGAGTCCTAGAGAGCCATAGGTCCTCACTCCACATTGGAAACCTGAAAAATCTGGGTTTTGATGTCAGTGATGGATGACAGCAGCCACAGCAGGGTGGGTGAACTAACGAACAGGATAGAACTCACCAGTGAGACACGAAGACAATCAAGCAAAATGCAAAAGCTTTCCTCCTTGACCCCTTCATATCTGAATGACCAGGGCAAGGTGCTGATCACATTTATGATGAGCTTACATAATTCAATAAACCTAACTAAGAAAACCCCTCAGAGAACAGACGTGTCCAGAATCCCTTAGTTGATTCTGGCTCCAGCCAAATAGACAATCAAAATCATTCACCTCACTGGTGCAGAATGAGGAGAAGAATACAGTTATCAGGGAATCTGGCATGACAGGCCCCTCAGGGACTGTTAAACAACACTTTCTCTGTTTTTTCAGGACCCAATTTTCCACACGGCAAGTACAGGCTCTTGGCCACACCCTCTTCTAGCCTGAGGAGCCAAGTGTGTCTACCCCACTTCAATCATTAGTATTTATTCAGTTGGTTATGAAGCTCTCACTAGACCACAGATATTTGTATTTCCATGTTTCTGACATGCTGGTCCTTCTAAAATAGGTGCAGAACAGAGGCCTCTGTTGCTTCACTCTGGTTTCAGGACCAGTGCAGATCATAACTTCCAACCATGAGCAGAGATTCTTAGAGGAGAGGAAACCTGTAGTCAAGTAGGATCCAGGCTCATCTTAAATACAGACTAGAGCAGTGGTTCTCAACCTTCCTAATGCTGTGACCCTTTTGTACAATTCCTCATGTTGTGGTGACCCCCAACCATAAAATTATTTTTGTTGCTACCACATAACTGTAATTTAGCTACTGTTATAAATCGTAATGTAAATATCTGACATGCAGGATATCTGATATACAACCCCTGTGAAAGGGTCATTCAGCCTCTTCAAAGGGGTTGTGACCCACTGTTTGAGAACCACGGGACTAGATGAATGCCTGGAAAATGGTGCCTCAATAAACACGGCATGGCATGCTTCAGTCCAGGGTTTCAGAAGGCCATCCAGGAAGACAGGCTATAAAACCATGGCTTGTGCCTAGTTGTAACAAGATCATCAAAAAAGAAGCAATGCATTCTGAACTCAAATTTTGACATGTGCTCTCAATCTACCTCATGACCCTCAGCCTCCATTCCTGCCTACCAGCTCTGCCCACTGCCAAGAATGTGACTCACCAAAATCCCAGAAACAAAAGATATAGGCCAAGGCCATATGTGGGTAAAGCCTAATTCAAAGCATCAATTATCTTTCCTCTGCACTCAGACAAAGAAGCTCATTCTCATCCCAATTATAGGTCATCCTGAATCATTTCCTCACAGATACCTTTCACATTTCACGGTAGGAGGCCAAGCTCAATCAGCAACTCTTTACCAAGTTACCAAGCATGATGTGCAGATTTGAGGATTAAAATATTAGTAGAATCAAATTGTGGGACTTTGCTGTGTCTTCTTCCCATCTGAATGTTTGCCAGGAATGGGATGCCAAGGATGGCACTAGAACCAGGAGCCAAGGGCATCTGTTATCTATGTCTCGCCTGGTGAGATGGTGCTGACTGTATTTAGCCTCCATGGGGGCCTCTTTATTCCTATATAGGCTAACGTATAAGAAAGGGTCTGGCAAAGATGCTTGGCCCAAAGTGCACCTCCTACCACTCAGCTGTCATGGGAGACTAGTTCCTTCAGAGTTGTGTCGTCCACCAACATCTCTCGGCAACTATCTCTGCCATCTTAAGTTACAAAAGCTAAAGGCTCTGTTGCTCTCCCACATTAATCAGGACTTTTAGTTTCTGATCCAGTCTTTGTTCTATGGATATGAACAGAGACCAAGTAAATGAAAAAAAAAAGTCTTATTTATTTTGATTTCGACTTCCTGCAATCTTGACTTGCAAGGAGATGATTTCCTGGGTTGTTTACTCTGGGTTTGTTCTTCTGGTCAAGTTGTTGGAGGCTGCAGGTCAAAGTCACAGTGTCAGGCCATTGCCCTTTTGTGTACTATACCTTTTCATTATTGGTCTTACAATTTTCCTAAGGGAAGGTTTAATGATGCAAACTTCCAGTCCTCTGCTCTCAGCATTGAATTGCATAAGTTACTTGGGAAGACTTGCATAAATTGCAGGGGGTTTTGCCCAGGCTCAGTGATCATGACTCAGGTCTGAAGAGCACCTCAAACTTTGTAAGAAAGATCTCTACCAATGTTCTAAGGATGACAGAAAGGCCCTCAACTCCCAAACCCTTGACCCAGTAAGTCAATTGACCCAGAACCTCTCAGAGGTCTGGAAGAGGACAATGGCATTTGTAGTTTTAGAAAATACTATTAGGTTAAAAAAATGAACTCTGGATGTGATTGGTCACATTTGCATTCCCAGCCTAGTTTAGTCGGGGGGGGGGGGGGGGTTGTTAAAGCCAATTTCAGCTACACAGTGAGTTTGAAGTCAGCTGGGTTTATTTGAGATCCTGTCTCACAAAAGGAGGACAGAGAGATGGTTCACTGTGTAAGGACACTTGCCACCAAGGCTGCTGAGCTGAGTTTGGTCCTTGAAGCCCTTAGGGTAGAAAAAGGAAACTAATTCCTGCAAGCTGTCCTCTGACCTCTACACATGTGCCATGGCACATACATGCCCCTTCACATATACGTGTCGATATTAGTTAACAATGGAGTTATTATTATCAATTAGTATTGGAATAAAAGAACCTGTGTATAATTTGGCCAGGATTACGAAGGAAAGTGGGAGTAGCTGACAAATGGCTACCATTGGGAATTGATTGTTATTTGGTAAATTCTGGCATTGTGGAAAGACTCACAGGTGTTTGTGTTTCCAACACAGCAAAAACAAGCATGCATAGCAACTTGCAGCTTTGGCGAGTTTAACATCCAATGGTGGCTGCTATTGACAGTTCATGTCCATGATCATGGCTCTAGCTATTGACAGTTCGTGTACATGATCTTGGCTCTAGCTGTTGGCAGTTCATGTACATGATCTTGGCTCTAGCTGTTGGCAGTTCATGTACATGATCATGGCTCTAGCTGTTGACAGTTCATGTACATGATCATGGCTCTAGCTATTGACAGTTTGTGTACATGATCATGGCTCTAGCTGTTGGCAATTCATGTATATGATCTTGGCTCTAGCTGTTGGCAGTTCATGTACATGATCTTGGCTCTAGCTGTTGACAGTTCATGTACATGATCTTGGCTTTAGCGCCACAGCTGGCAAGTGACATAGACGGAACAATTGAGACATTAGATATAGCTTCTCTGTGACTTCAATATCACCTGCCCCCACTTGTGTTCCACTCTTGGAGCCAACTCTATTAAACTAATAGTTGACCTATAAGTTAAAACCACACTGCTGGAGCTGGAGAGATGGCTCAGCGGTTAAGAGCACTGACTGCTCTTCCAGAGGTCCTGAGTTCAATTCCCAGCAACCGCATGGTGGCTCACAACCATCTGTAATGAGATCTGGTGCCCCCTTCTGGCCTGCAGGGATACATGCAGACAGAACACTATATACATAATAAATAAACAAATCTTTAAAAAAAAAACCATACTCCCATCACTAAGTGTGTACCCAATACTCATATAATCAACCACATGAGGAAGGAAAAGCATCCCTCATCAAATTTAGGGCAACAGCAGAAAACAATTCTACCTGGAGGCATACTCCAGCCCTTTGAGAAATTTTAAGAACATCCTGCCTTCTTGGGTCCCAAAGCCGGTCTCTCCCTTCACTTCGCTCACCTAAGGTGACCGTCGTCAAAGCCCACTTACTGAAAAGGATCAAATGTGAGTTCCCTGCACATTGTGTAGGAAAGGTTCAGCTGCTGAAACTCAGGGAAGTACAGGTAAAAGAAGAGAGCTAACATATATCAAGTCCTTCCTGCAATGTATGCATGGGTGCTTGCATGATAAGTGGTTTTTTGGTCATGCCTTATAGATCTGTCAAACAAGATCCATTGAACTATATGAAGTGGCTACTTTCAAAAATAAAAGAAAATCATGCTGCATATCGATAATTTTATATGGCAGAATCTAATATTCCAGGCACTAAGAAATAGATGAATATCGTATATTGGGAACATACACTGAACTGTTTTTCGTTACTGCCCTCAAATACCTGAGGCCAGACAGCTGAAGACAAGGTGAGCTTTACTTTGGCTTATGGTTCTGGAGACCTAGGAGCTTCAAGTGACGGTCTCATTCCTGGCAAAGATAGATGGCACAGGACATCACATGACAAATAGCGGAGGCATGTGTGGATGACTCCAGCAATCTTCTTTCTTCTTTAAGTCCACTAGGGGCAACATATGCTGATGACTGTACTCCTAATCAGCATCCAAACCCTTCTACACACCGCAGGCAGATTAAGTCCCCACCCTCTTCCTATATCACAGTAGGGATGATTTCAACACATGAGCCCTTGGGGGGCTATATTTTAACTCTATCCAAACTGTAGCAGCAGTATAGAGACAAAAATGGTGTATTATGTCTCCAAGTCAATGATTTGGAAAGTGGCTGCCCGTTATCTGGGAGCAGGCAGGCGGGTCAGGAAAACTCTGCCTACATGGTCCAAACTCCAAAAGGCACATTCAAATAATAGCCCCATGCACAGAGAGCAGGCTGGAAAGTGATGTAAACAATTCCTAGTTGGTGATAAATGGATGGTTGAAAGCCCTGTTGTCTCTCCCAGGAAGGCTTTTTACCTAGACATGCACATAGCATCTCCTCTCGGCTCCTGATTATCATTCCCTCTGATTTTATTGGCGTCTCACCTTTGCAGTGAGGTTTCTGTCACTATCTGACTTAAAACTGTAAGCTTGACCTATGTGCCCTCCCCCTCCAAGAATGCTGTAAATCTTTCCTGTTCTGTTTCTTCATAGCACGTATTCCTTTCTGCTTATCAATGCTCCCCACTGGAATGGAGGCTATGAATGCCAATGGCCCTGCGCTCTCTCTCTCTCTCTCTCTCTCTCGGTCTCTCTCTCTCTCTCTCTCTCTCTCTCTCTCTCACACACACACACACACACACACACACACACACACACACACACACATCCTCAGGGCATAGAAGGCTTCCTGCCATATAATAAGCATCTCTTGAATTAATTAACGAATGAACAGCTGGTGAAAACCTGAGCTCTGCCTCCCAGTTGGTATTGAGTCAGTCAGAGCTGATGCGAACAGAGAAGCCTATGACAACGGTGACGGGCTTCTCAATGAAGTGATCATTGTCATCAGATGACGAGAACCCAGCCCTGCCTGTGTGGTCCCTTCCTGAGTACTAAGGATAGTTATGGTCCCCTGGCTCTCTATAAGGAAGTCATAGCTTCCCAGCATCCTTCAGAGAAGGGAAGGCCCAGCTGCAGAGAAGTTGTGACCAAACAGCTGTTTAACAGGAGAAAGCTCTGACGGGCCAACTGGAACCATGAGACAGAGAGGGAAGTTCTGTGTTGACTGATGACTTGGGAAGGCTCGACTCTGCTGGGATGTCAATGTGAAGAGGATCAAAGCCTCTGCCTCTGATACTCTCTGGCCCTGTCATTGTGTCGAAGTCCGATTTTTGTTGCTGGTGATGAAGGGCTGCGTACAAGCCTATTGTCAAAACACATGCTTACTGCTTTTGTCTGATCATTTCCCACTGGTATGCTCAATCACCACCAGTCTACGGTTAACCTGGACGTTTCCTTTCAAGCCAGAGCCCCAGGAGCCATGTCTATGCTGTGCAATTCCAAAGGAAAGCATAGTAAGTAAAATGCAAATGGATGCAACTGCCCGTTGCCTAGGAGTGTGCTGGGGTATAATGCAGATATCCCGAAATGAATCTCGTTTTACATTTGTAGTTTCTGAGTCCTTCCCATGGTAACTCTCCCACTTTGTACTAGAAAGAAGAAGCAACATCATGATTTTGGCATCCAGCCACATGATGTTCAAGCTAACAGCTGTGTTGGAGCTACAAAAAGAGGGAAAGTTAAAAAAAAAAATCTTGCTGGCTTTCCTTTTTGGAAGCTTGTCTTAAATTGTTTTTGTGTATACATTTGTGTGTGTGTGTGTGTGTGTGTGTGTGTGTGTGTAAAACAGCACATTTGTTTTGTTTTCTTATGGTGCTATAGGTTGTACTAGATTAAAATCAATGTACCAGCAGGCCTGTGTTTCTCTTGGAGGCTCTGAGTGTGAGTCTCTGCCCTTTTTAAATCACTTTTAGAGGCTGCCTCCACTCTGTGGCTCTGGACCCCCTTTCTCAACATCATCATTCTGATTCTCTTTTGCCTCTTTCTTGGACCTTTAATATAATAATCATTTCTTAATGGGATTACCTGGATAAACTGGGGTAATCCCCTCATCTCAATGTCAGCCATTTAACAGCTGGCTATGTAATCTAACATATTCACAGACTGCTATGAGTAATAGAATATGGATGTATTTACAAGACCAATATTCTGGTTAGCATAAAAAGTGGCACTACAAAGACCCCTGCCACTCTTTTTAAGCCTTTTTACTTAAGCCTAAGGATAGCTGGGACAAGTGAGTGACATAACCATGCAATGCTTCATGCTAAAGGGCTGTAGTCCTTTTCTCTGTAGTTTGGTGCACCGCCCAATGGAACTTCCAGCCCTGATATTAGCCTAAAGGAAGATTCTGTCAGAAAACAGAGAAGTGGATCTTGTAGGTGCAATGCCTGTATCTCAGTCCTCAGAACTCTTAATCAAAGTCTAGATGTAGCATGTCAAGAGTCAACAGTGAAATCCCTCCCCTTCAGCCAACTCCCAGTCACCTCTACCTCAGCATGGAGCCAAGGTGACCCCAAGAGTTTGTGACGAGGTCAGAGAGTTGCCTTCCAGGTTAGTGGGTCTTCTGTTATTGTACCAAACATCTGAGATCATCAAGCAAATAACGAAAATGGTCTAGTTTGGCTCACAGCTTTGGAGGTTCTAACTCCTGGTCAGGCGCACTGCTTTAGCAGCGATAGTTTGGCAGCACCTCATGGTAGGAGTCTGTGGTGGAGGAAGCCGCTTACTTCAGTGGTGGATAAGAAGTGAATGGAGAGAGCCAAAGAGACTATTAACGATATTCTCTAGCCTCTTCCTAAGGCATGACCTTAGTGACCGAAGATTTCCATTGATGTCATCATTTAAATGCTCCTACATTGAACCACAATTTTTCCAGATCCTTAAGGTCCTATTTATTTAAGTCACAAGAATAAGCTGAACTATCAAAGGGATCCGTTATTCTCTTCTCACTGAGCACTTCACTTTAAAGGAGGAACTTTCTAGAAATAAAGGCTAATTAGAAGCCAAGCCTGTCTTCTCAATGACAAATTCAGGAAGCTGGGAAGTTGAAAGTATCTTTTTCCACTGTTTTTTGTTAATTAGCTTCATTGTTTTGCCAGCTACAATTAACTGACCACATCACAGATATAGTTACAGTGTCTTTGTCTTTACAGAACAAATGGCAGTCTCTGGAATATTGTTCTTGTATCTCTTGGTTAAAGGTTATAATATTCTTATCCCTATTAATCAAAAGGGAAATTTTCAGTCTCAAGAAACTACTTATCCCTTGAGAGTTGTGAGCCAATCCTTGGTTCTTTGTGTTTTCTTGTGTATTTCATTGGTTCTGAATGACATTGACCATCTCTATTCACCCTAATTCCATCATGCCATTACCCACCCTACTCTCATTTAGCCTGGACCAGATTCCATTGCTCAGAGATCATTAACTCCCTCCATTTCCACACTGGAATTCCAGGAAAGGAAAGAACATTGACTATCCGTGGGCCAGAAGTATCCAAAAGCTAAGCTCCCAGCTTTAACATTCTTAATTGTTTTCACTAATTGTGACGATCTCAGCACTCAGAAGGCAGAGGCAGGCAGTTCTCTGTGAGTTCAAGCCCAGCCCAGTCTACACACCACGCTCAGAGCTAGCTAAGTGAGACACCATCTTAACAAACCTGGACTTCTTTGAACATGGCCATAGTTTACTATGGGACCGGTATTCCCATCCAATGTTCTACTATTCCAAGATGTCAATATCCCTTGAGGAATGTTTGTTTGTTTATAGTATCAAAACAATACCAAGTGCTTTCTTGGCCTGGTCAGTGGGTCCTTCTACTCTTACCCTATATAATCTCCATTCAGTGATTTTGCCAGGCCGGGTCTGGAAGACTGTAGCCCTGAAGAGACAAGGACCGGGCCAGGAATGACAACAGGTGAGATAATGTGGGTAGGGGCAGGAGGAAGCAGTGGGTAGGAAAGAGCTAGGGGGAGGCTCTTCCCAGTTAACATTTGATGCCCAAATCTAAGTACTGTGTTTGGAATTCCAGCTCTGTCCCTTGTTCTGTGGTCTTAAATGTTCTGTGCTTCAGATATATACCTACCTTGCTATGGTAATGGTATTGTATCTATGAGGACAGCATGTAGTAATAAGAGCTGGGGTTTACTGAACACTTGTCTATATTATTATTAGCTTGTTCTGGGTTACATGTTCCAGGGAAAGAGGACCCTGAATTGGAACACACTCTTCTAATTAATCAAATCATCCCCTCATCAGATGTTGCTATGACTTCCCTTACACTGCACTCCGTCTGTACATATATTTAAATCAGAAAACAAGCAAGAACCATCAGGCACATCACCAGAAAGTAAGCCACATGGCTTGGACAGCTATCAGACATTGTTCCCTGGGATGTCTATTATACCTGCAGAACTTGGGCACAAATGCAAACTGTAGGGCTGGGTCTGAGGTAACTTGACATAACCTTTTCTCAGAAAACAATCACCCTGGATTGTAAGTACAAAATGAGGCAGTGGGTGAGGCTGTCACTCAGCAGTGAAGTGCTTTCCTGGCACACACAAGACTTGGTGTTAAAGCCCCACATCACGAGGGAAGAGGGAAGATGAAACATGAGTGGTGAGTGAGCATGCTACCGAGACGTCACCAGAGAAACAGCTCTGAAATGCGATGTGTTCTGGCTTCAGTTGGTGAACTCAGGACCACGCTGAACAGCCCTGTGAAGAACTCTCATTCTTGTCCCAATCTGCACAGAGCCTCCTTAGGGTACAGGCTCCAGGGCTGGGCAGCTCCCTGACAGCTTTACTTGTCCTCTTTCTTGAGAGACCCAGTCTTCATGGGGAGAGGAGCCCCAGGGGATAAAACGTTCTGCTTGCTCTGTTGGAGGAAGTTCCCCTGGTACCACCATCTTCTGCAAAGAAAGAGGCCAAGTGACCATGATACAGTGGAAGCCACAGCTCCTGTATTCTCTTACCCTCAGCAGACCAACCTCATTGACCTTTAGCTTCTTTACATAAAGTTGACAACACTGTCTTCTCCACACTCTTGTCAGGAATAAGCACAAGTATTAAACTCTAAGGCCTTATGTAAAATGTGGTTTGACTTCGCCCTCCTCGGCAGACCCTGTTTGTCTGCAGGTGAGCAATGATAGTGAGTGAGTGTGATGGCTATTCTTGGTTGTCAACTTGGCTACATCTGGAATTAACTAGAATCCAAAAATGGAGGGTACATGCCTTTAATCTCGGCCTTGAGGTGAGAAGATACACCCTTAATCTGGGTCACACTTGCTAGAAGCCTATAAAAGGACACAGAGGAAGGAAACTTTTGCTTTTTGCCTGCTGGCCCTCACCTTGCTAGCAAGTCCATTTTTTTCACTGGCATTAGAGCCTACTTCTTTGGGATTCCAGGGTAGACTGAAGACCAGCTGAGACATCCTGCCTCATGGACTGAGCAACTACTGGATTCTCGGACTTTTCATTCACAGCCATTGTTGGATTAGCTGGACCACAGACTTATAAGTTGTTATAATAATCCCCTTTTCTATGCATACACAAATAAATCCATTCTGTAAGTTCTGTTATTTTAGAGAACCCTGCCTAATACAGTGAACAAGTAGGTAGGCATTTGGAAAGAAGAGTAGTCATTGCACCATCTCCCTTGCTATGCCAATGCAGCTGCACACCCTGGGATTGCTGTCCATCTGGATGCAACATTCTGATTACTCAACAAGTCTGCATTCTTCATGGGCCTGAGACTAATTCATTCCAATCTTTCTTACCCAATTGAATTGTCCTCATCATGATTGTGGTAGAAGGTTAATCACAAATTGAAGCGCTAAGACAGTCCAGGTGAGTTTGAAGGGTGGTTCCTGTAGTACCATCTACTGGGCAAGTAAGCAAAGTGGAGATATCCACCCCACGCCAACGCTCTAGATTAGTGGCCTTGGCAAGAGCCTGGTGCTCAAAAAAACTTTCAGAAAGGATGTTTCTAAAGATTGCCTAGTGGAAAAAGTTGATGGAGTATTTCCTTGAAGGGGGGTAACTTTTAAATTTCAAGAAAAAAAATGTAATAGATAGGAGAAGTAACCTTGAGACCCCACCCCATACTGAAGAACTGTTGGCAGTAGGTAGTTGCTAGGGGAGGGAGAATAATTTTTTGTTGAGGATGGGGGTCCCTGGTAGGTTTTCCATGCTTCATTGGCTGACTCCACATGTGCAGCACTGACTTAGTGGGTTACCAAATAAATAAATGAATAAATAAATAAACACACATGAAGTTGAGAGAGTTGTGACAGAGATATGGGGAGAACTGAAGGGGAAAACAGAGGATATGATCATAGATATTATCGTATTTCATTGAGTTCATGTATGAAATTTTTAAAAATAGAAAATTAACAAGAAATAAATGCCAATTAGAGTCTAAAGCCCAGGAGTTGGAAAGCAATCCCTGTTTTCAGTTCTAAAATGACAATAATAATTTAATAACTTAAGTAAGAGACTGCATTCAGACTGTAGCCATTTGCCTAGAAAAAAATGAGCATAAATGACTACTAGGAAATGCTAGGTATATAAAATTCAAATGTCCTCATTAAAGGAAAATGTTTCACTGTAGAATTTGTAAGCCACAGTATTTGCATTTCCAATGTGAAGTAAAAGATTGTTTTTTTCTTCT
Source organism: Peromyscus nudipes (assembly GCA_902168325.1). NCBI lineage: Eukaryota > Metazoa > Chordata > Mammalia > Rodentia > Cricetidae > Peromyscus > Peromyscus nudipes. Next base: position 18,340 of record CABHPH010153737.1, read on the forward strand.
GTTAGTGGGAGAAATCATGTAAGGATCTTGTTAAAATATACTTTTCAAAATTCTCTTCCAGTTGTTAATTTGTTATGCCAAGGATCAGCCTAGAATTTGAACAAGACTATAAGGTGATTTAAATATGATGGTTTAAAGGGCCAACATTTAAAAAACATTTAAGAAGAGCTTGGGCTTTTCACAGCCCTCCCTTTTTCTTTCCCAAGAAAAACCTATTGCTTTAATCTTTTCAACTGAATTCATAGTCAGAAACCAATTTGATACTCTGTTCATTTTCACAGTAATGGCCAAAGCAATAATTTTACTTTCCAGGTTAGATTTTTGGAAAATTGTTATAAAGAGATCTTTGAGGGCAAATTAACTTAGGATGGCCCTCTGACCCATGATGCATAGACACAGGGGTGTAAACCAAATGCATTCAGTGGTGCATTGAATTTCAGTGTCCTGGAAGCCGAGCACAAGGTAACACACCTGTAATTCCTGCTACTTGGGAGCCTAAGGTGGGAAGACCACACATGCAAAGCTAGCCTTAACAACATAGTAAAATCTTGTCCAAACTTCATCTGCCAGATGTTTGACTGATGAACAAGATAGTAGAAGTAGCTATAGGCATTTGTCATCTGTACTTAGTATTACTACTGATATCAGTAGATGTTGGGTTGGGTTGGCACCTCCGGAGGAGTTCCACATTCTTGTATCCCTGAGTAAGGAATTGGACTAAGACATTGGATAGAAGCAGAAGCCAGAGACAGTTTGCTAGGAAAAGATGCACGTTCACAGGAGGAAGTAAGTGGTTTAGTAGCTCAAATAGCAAATGCAATAGGCCTTTCACATCATGGAAGGTGAGCTTTCTGATTCATATGTAACACGGGCTTTCTTGGGCATGCTCTGTTACAGGTTTCCCATCACATATCTCATTAGCACTTAAATCTTCACCCAGACGAGTGTGTGCCATAATGAGGCACAGATCACCTTCAGGTAGTATGGAGTACCTCTATACCAGTGACCTCAACCAGAATGAGGAGAAGAGAGAGAAGGGGAAGTGGGAGCTACTGTCACCAGGTGGAAGCCCTCTATTAGCTTCCCTTGCAACCGTAACATAGATGGTGAGATTTTCACTGATGAGGAAAGACCAAGAGAACCCAGCCAGCAAACAGAAAGGTTGGTCACGATGGAGAAATGCCTGCTTTCACAGGCAGCATTAGCAGGTCTGCCATTTGCATAACTTCTCTGTCTGACTTCAAACACCTCCTACAGATTGTATCCTTCCCTCTTTTATTGAAATTTATTTATTTATTTATTTATCCTACCAAAGCAGGATTTGTGGCTTCAACGTTGAATAGAATTTCAGGCCTAGCCAGTATAGAGAAGCAGAACTGGAAATTTTATTAAAGGTATTTTAATATAGGCTTAAGCATGAAGGTTAAGAGAAAGAGAGGCTCTCAGAAGAAAGAAAGGTATGTCTGAGAGTATGAGTTGGGGGTTTCCAACGAGTCGCAGAAAGTAAGGTGTACCCCAGCGTGAGTACAGGATTTGTGCTGGTTGATTTTGGTGAACTTGACACAAATTCTAGTCACCTGGGAAATGGGAACCTCAACTAAAGAACCTCTATCAGATTGACCTGTAGGCATGTCTGCGGGGCATTAGTTAATGACTGGTGTGGGAAAGCCCAGCCCACCATGGGTGGTGCCATCCCTAGGCAGAGGATCATGAGCTGCATAAGAAAACAGGCTAAGCAAGTCAGTAAGTCATGTTCCTCAGTGGCTCCTGCCTCTGCTAGTGCTAGAGTTCAGGCTGTGAATTCCCTCAGAAATGGATTGATTTGGTGAAGAATGGGCTGCTTTTTGCACTTGTCCAAAAAGTTTGTCTGAGGCTAAAGTGAAGAGCTTTAGATTAGTTTCCTTGGCGAAGGAAATCACAAAACAGCCTAGTATAGACTCTGTCATGTAGTTATTAGTGGTAACTCTTGTAGCTGGAGTTTTCTCCAGTCCTGCCTAGCCCGCAGCAGCTCAGATCCAAATAAACATACAGACACTTACATTATTTAAACTCTAATGAAGATTTATAATGAAAAGGAACAAGCTGAGCAGGGTAAATTACAAAATGTAAAATTTGAGGAGAAAAACAGTACCAGGAAGTAGGATGGAGCTCCTGTGTTCAAGGAGATAAACAGATTAAGAAGTGGAATAATGGGAGTGGTGACCTCAGAACAAGATCCCACCCAGTTAAGTTTCCAACTGAAACAGAATTAAAGAAAAGCTTAGAGCTGGGTGTGGTGGTGCATGTCTTTAATCCCAGCACTGGGAAGGCAGAGGCTGATGGATCTCTGAATTTGAGGCCAGCCTGGTCTAGCCATGGAAAACAGAAAGCCGGTGAAGATATAATTGAACAAGGAGGCCATGTACCAGCCCCAGCAAGCAGCAGAATTTGGCAGCTTCAGCCATGTGGTTCTGGCTTTAGAGTCAAGGAGAGAAGAAAGGCATTATGGAACCTTCCTCTGTGTCTAAGGAAAGCTGCTGAGGCCAGGCATGTGTCAGGGATGTCCCTGTATGGAGGCCTAGAGAGACCATTGTGTGAAGATGTGAAGGTGAAGCCTGGATTGCCTGGGAGACCCCAAGATGTTGGAGATGCCAGAGCCATGGGATACCTGCCAAGGAGAGCTGCTAACAGGGAGTGGAACCAGCCCAAGAGAAAGAAGTGTGGTGCAGTCAACAAATCTGAAAGGAGCTGGAGATCTGAAGAGCACTTTGACATCAGACGTGGAGATGCAGAGTTTGGAGTTTGCTCAGCTGGTTTCCTGTCTTGCTTTGATCCATTATTTCCTCACTATGCTCCCTTCCCTAATAGTAATGTATATCTTATGCCATTATATGTTGGAAGTATGTGATCTGCTTTTTGATTTTTATTTTACAGAGAATTATAGTTAAGAGATTACATGGATCTCAGAAGAGATTTTTGAACTGAAGACTTTTAAGTAAGTTTGAGACTGTTATAGACTGAAATTGGACTGAATGCATTTTTGCATTATGATATGGTTACAAGCCTTTTTTAGGGCAGGGAGTAGAATGCAGTGTATGGGGCATACATGGTTGCAAAGAGGGTGCCAAGAGGAAGTTAGACAAATAGAGCTTAAGCTTTAAGCTGTTTTCGCAGAGAGTAGACACAGAGGATGGTGTGGAGCGGAAGTTAGCTTAAGCTGTTTGCTAAGAGAGTAGATACAAAGGATGGCACTGAGAGGAAGTTAGCTGGGGTTGTGTGTATGGAGATTAGATACAAATGGTGCTGAAGGAAGTTAGCTCAAGTTGTTTATGCTGAAATAAGATACTAAAAACAGGAAATGATGTCAGTGCATAAACAAATTGTAAATAGGGTGACCTTTAAAATGATTGGTTGGTTCCTTCACCCCCTCCTAGGGTTCTGAGGTTTTCTGGTATGAAAGAGGCTTACTGCGACTGGGGAATGGGCAGGCGGTGCGCACTTACCTTTCCTTGGTTCCAGGCCACCTCTTCACAGGTGACCTAAGTTCCCAGTGGGGCAGGACCCCACAGCAGTGGTTTGAAAAACAACAACCCCCAAAGGGAGTGGCACTATTAGGAGGTGTGGCTTTGTTAGAATAGGTGTGGCTTTGTTGGAGGAAGTATGTTACTGTGAAAGCATTCTTTGAGGTCTCATATATGCTCAAGATACTACCCAGTGTCTCTGTTCACTTCCTGCTGCTTGCAAGATGTATAACTCTCAGCTACTTCTCAAGCACCATGTCTGGCTGCATGCTGCTTCATCCCACCATGATGATAATGGACTAAACGTCTGAAACTGTAAGCCACCCTATTAAATGTTTTCCTTTACAAGAGTTGCTGTGGTCATTGTGTCTCTTCACAACCCTAATTAAGACACTGAGGTGGGGAAAGTCAGGATTGAGTTAACAATCAGATTTCCTAAATAAACCAGAGACAGTTATCAGGATAACTGAGTTCCCATCACCTGAATTCTCCCCAGGAAGGATTACACATCAGTGGTTTCCTTTTGTTCCATCTCCTATGCTGGCCTCAAGGAATGTAAATTTGAAATGAGTGATGTTTTCTGTTTCAGCTCTTGTCTGTCTACAGACTCAAGCTCTTCTCCTTGTCTTACTTACCATGTCCTTCAGCCAATTCTAGACTGGAAGTTAAGCTAGAATCTTTAAACAAAATTATTGTGATATTCTTTTTGTCCTATGACAGGAGCAATATATAAATTTCTGTCACCCAACAGGTTTGTTTCATGTCACAGTATTAGAAAAAAATTAAAATAATTTAATTGTTTTTTGATACCTTTTACTCTTGATTGGGAACATAGTTTTTGTTTGGGAAATGATCCATGACTAACATTTGTGAGCACGTGGAACAAAGGCACTCTGACAGGGATTTATCAGACCATCTCTCTTAGTCACTGCTCTATTGCTGTGAAGAGACATCCTGACAAAGGAAACTATTAGAAAGAATTTAATTGTGGGCTTGCTTACAGTGTTAGAGAGTTAGTCCATTATCATCATGATGGGGCCATGGTGGGAGCAAAGGGAAGTGCTGGAACAGTAGCTGAGAGCTACATCCTGATTTGCAGGCAGAGAGAGCAACACCAGGCTTAGTGTGGGCTTCTGAAACCTCAAAGCCCACCCCCAGTGACACACTCCCTCCAATAAGGCCACACCTCCTAATCCTTCTCAAATAGTGGCACGCCTGATGACTAAGCATTCAAATATATGGGCCTATGGGGACCATTCTTATTCAAACCACCACACCATCTAAGACAGTGCTTACAAAACTAAAAAGACATGAAGACTTTCTGAACTCGAATCCCTCTTCTGAGAAACTGTTCTTTGTAAGTGAGGAGTGTTACACAGCAATGCATGTAGAAGAGTTTTCTGAAGCATAGTTTGTATAGGAACAAAAACAAAATTGAAAAAACAAAACAAGCACACAAAACAGTGACAACTTGAAGTTCCTAATAGTTTCTGAATTAAACTGTGATAAAGCCATGGAACAGAATCTCGTGCAGCTATTTTTAAAAACCCAGACCTGTGTACATCAACCAAGAGTTCTGCCCTCCTGCTAGCCTATTAGAATAGCAGTACCTGTAGTGAGCCAGAGTTCAACTTTAGTCAATCATGTACAGTTTATAGGGACCCTGAAAAAAAATGTCCTATTGGACAGGATCCTGATAGCACACTGTTAGCGTTCCACAGACCTCCGCAAACATGCCTCTGCTGGACTGTTTGCAAGTTGAATGTCAAAGCATTCCTCTCTTTGGGATCTTTTCTCTTGACAGGCTCCACTGTTATCTGTTGCAGCTCCATATTCTGTTACAGCCTTGCTCCTGTGAATTGAGCACAGGGGTTTGTTTGTTCTGCAGAAGCATTTGCCTCTCTGCTTACAAACCAGACATCACTCCACTGTCTCTCTGGGCCCCTGATGCTTCACTCTCCTTCATCCTCTGCATCAGAGGTGACAGGGACAGCCCCAATGCCCTGACCGGTCTCTGTTGACACATACTTTCCAATATTGGCTATTCCACTATTGGGATTCCACTAGAGGCTACTAAAAACGACTAGGGAAAGTCCTGTTTCCAGTTATACATATGATTCGCCGATGCTGCTGGAGTCCATTACTCCTCTCCAGCGAGAGGACAATGTAGTTCAAGTTAGCTAACCTTAAGGTAATTGTAAACTGATTGCTCCAACCTGGTTTGGTGCCTGCATCTATCGGGATTAAAGAGGGCAAGACTGCCCTCTTCTGTCTGAAGGCAAACTTTACATTTATTTGTTTTTATTTTTCATACCCATATGTGCCCAGGATTCAAACTTCACCAGAGTAAACACTGGATATCAGTAGCCAGAGGACAGACTCGTTAAATAAGCTTAGTGTTGCTGTAGATACATAATGCACTTGGGGAAGTTGACGACTTCAAAAAATCATTCCTTGAGAAGCAAGCTTTACCGAAGCCTCAGGTAAACGACTTCCTGTTTCCATAACACACATACAGTCCATTGTGAATCTGATCTAAATTGCATCTTTTTCACTCAACTGCTCATCCTTTTGCTCAGTCTGGTCCTCCCATTAACCCCACTGCTGCTTCCCTTCCACTGGTCCAGGTACCTCTCCTTTGGATACCTCTTCTATCAGTCCATTCCTCTGTTCTCCACAGCCCTTCACTCAGGACTCTACAGCCACCATGCTCCCACCACAGCCAATGCTCCCTTCTGCAAGCTATGCCCTGGGATTGCAAGTGTTTTGATTTTTTTCTCTTGCCAGATGAGGAAGGATCACATCCAGTTCATTCACTGCCCAGACTAGATCTGTCATTAGAGCCTGAGCTCTCAGTACAACCAAGAGCTTTTTTTTTTTTTTTTTTTTTTTTTTTTTTT
>CABHPH010153737.1:24839-47520 GCA_902168325.1 Peromyscus nudipes
TTTTTTTTTTTTTTTTTTTTTTTTTTTTTTTTTTGTGGTCTTTGGGAAACACACTGTGGTTTTGTGGAAGCTGAGTTAGCACGGTGGGGCACAGAATACATACAATAAATACAGGAGAAAAGACAATGGTGCTTTCAGTTTGCGAGGTCAGAGGCGACTGAGAAGTTGACATACAGAGATAACTACTGGAGCAGAAGCAGTTGGGAAGAGCAATCCTTTCTTACATGAAACAAAACTCATAGGCTTGTCATCACAGCTGCACACCACAAGATACAGAACACACATCTCACAAGCAGCAAGAAGCTCAGAGAAATTGTATCTGCCCAAGGTTATTCAACAGCAAGTTGCAGTTAGAATATCAACCCAACTTTTTGACTCTACAGATCGTACCTGTGAGTCTGTAAGACCAGGAGTTTTAGAACGGTTAGCTTTAGAAGGAGGAAGACATCATTCATGGAGGGATGGTAGCACCGTATGAGCTACATTTAAAGAAGTAGCATGAGCCAGCAGTCAGTTGACTGAGCACATGGAGTGTGCAGTGGCAGTTGGAAATACTCCAAGTCCTGTGCTTTCCAGATGCCCAAACACAAGCTGAGAGAGAGAGAGACTTGAAGAAGGATGTACTCCTTATTGAGGACCTTGAGCTACACCTGTGTGGACAAATGAGGAGCAGCTGGGATTAGAACTCACCAACAGAAGTGGCTCCAGTTCTTCCTACTTCATAGAGTACTTTCTCACACAGGACTGGCCTCCTAACTCCAGGACTGGAGAAAAGACTAGGTTTTTATCCAGTAGGTTAAGTGAATGCTGGGGGAAAGGCCTGTGATTGGCCAGCCATGGATATCATGAGAAGAGCCAGGGGCAGGAGATGCTCAGAGATGGAATTAAAAGACTAAAACTTCTGTGAGATCCAACTGCACATAAAATGGGAGGATGTTTGATCCTGATAACTAAAAATGATCTCAAAAGGGGGATAAAGTGACCACCTTTGATGAAACTGAGTATGTAAGCTAGGGACCACTATCGGAAATCTGGCCACAGTAATTTAATCAAATGGTGATTTCTCTCATGCATTCTCTCTATTCCCACCCAGAGTGAGGTAGTGCAGACAAGTTCATCAGGTCCACCACCTGATAATAAGAGACTTGTTTTCAGGATCTCACTGCTGCCCACATGAGCCTCAACTTGTGGGGTCCTCCTGCCCTATCCAATAACTGGGACTACTCATGTGAACGTGCCACCGCACACAGCTGACTCCAGCCCCTCTATTTGGTCTACATTAATTTATACGTGCTTTTCATTTTCACAGCTACTCTAGATCGCAAGGAGTTAGCCAGACTGCTTTCTATGCAAAATGTAAGGCAGAAAGAACAGCAGGGAAAGGGGAAACTCCTTCCCTTTGCCAAGTCCCACACCAGATAGTAAACATGCAGACTTGACACATCCAGTCTGTCAAGCTACGTAGATACTTGGTGGGCAAATGGCCACAAGCAATAACAAAATGGATGGAATGAGGCTATGGAGTCACACGTGGTGTCTAAACTAATAAATACAAGTGTCCTTACTATATATTAGAATACTAGAAACTGGTGGTTGCTTCTGGTTGATTTCAGGCCTATGAATAATTATTTCAAGTAAATGGATTTAAAACCTGAGGATTCATTAGAAAGTCAATGTCATCCGTAGTTCCGTTAGTATATGCGTATCCTCTTGACAGAGCTAAAACTGCACCAACAGAGCATATTTAGAGCACACAAAAATAAGAAATAAAATTTTAAAATGTCTCCACAGGGGCTTTTACTTTTACCTAACTGACCAGATCTATCTTCAGAGTGCTCCTTGGCATACCAGCTCCTTCAGTAAAATATAAGGTAAGGAAGTTGATTGTGCAAAAGCAGTCTGGACATACAAGACTTGTAACTAAAAGTCACACATGAAAGTGAACCAGCAAATGCATTAAAAGGTCCATAGAAACTAGAATTAGTAAAACTATTTGCCCAGCAGGCATTTACAACATGCAGGACTCTGGAGGTGTGGCTCGGCGGAAGAGCACGCGCCTAGCCTGCTGCAGGCTGACGTCATCCTCAGTTCTGCACATCAACTTTAATAGTTAGATTGAACAAACACAAAGCAGAAAATGAATTAGGAAATGATGACATCACAGAATACAAAATCTGTTTTAAAGTTTTGTCAAGATACAGAGAAATTAATTACAAGCCTACCAAAGCCTAACTCTTAAGGCTCTCAGGAGTGTGGCATTTGAAGTTTCAAAAAACAAAACCAGCCGGGCGTTGGTGGCGCACACCTTTAATCCCAGCACTCGGGAGGCAGAGGCAGGCGGATCTCTGTGAGTTCGAGGCCAGCCTAGGCTACCAAGTGAGCTCCAGGAAAGGCGCAAAGCTACACAGAGAAACCCTGCCTCGAAAAACCAAAAAAAAAAAAAAAACCACACAAAACCAAGAAAACATCACTTCCTTTATTAGAGGATTAATCTATGTACAATAGCTTCTCTTTGATGTAATCATTGCCAACAAAATTGTTGGGTTACTATAGACCTGACAAGATGTTAACTTCTGAAAATAACTATAATAAAGGGGAAATAATATATAACCACATAAGAAATTCCTTTCTTATGTCATTCTCCATAAACAGTTTGCTGATAGAAAAATCTGAAAAGTATTCATCATAGTAGAAAACCCACTTAACAAAAAACAGTCTTCTGTACACAGCTCTTTGTTTGAAGACACATCCTTAAAAGTTCATGCATCGTTAAGTTATTTCAAAGCTCTCTACCCAAAAAGAAATAAAAGTGTCATCTCAAAAGGAAATGTTTACCTTACCACTAACATGCCAGCAGCCAGCCCCATCCCAGTTGGGAATCAGCAATGACCTGCCCTCCCACACACCTGCACATCCACCTCAGCACTTCCTGCTGGACCCCGAGGCACACGATCTGAGCCAGGGGCTCTCTACAGAAACACAAGGACAGCAAGGTCTTGATATCTGTAGTAGTGAATTTTAATTTTTAACACCATAATTCAGTCCTGGTTTTTCTTTAAGCACATTTTTTAAATTTTTATTTTCTAATTGATTGAATTCATATAAAATAACCCTGTTACATTTAAACATCCCCCTTGTTTTTCCATTGCTGAGACATTTAGTGAATAAAATAATTTTAATGGTTCTTTTATTAACCCCCATCTAACACATTCTCTAAGGCTTGTCCAGATCAAAAAGACTGATTCATGCAGACTGCAGGACTATTCCACGTTCATCATAGACCCACGTTTCCCAGCAGACAAGGCCATGTGAAGGAGCACTGGTCTTCCTCCAGGCTGAGCCAGTGCTGGCCATGCTCCCGTTAAAATTCCTCCTCTGCCTGCTTGCTCCGGGCCTGCTTGAGCTGCCGCAACCGCTCCACGGTTTCCTCGACGGTTCGCTCGCCGTGGACCTTGTTGTCTCTGGTGCGGATGTTCACAGTACCACTGGCTTTCTCTTTTTCACCAACGACTAAAACGTTAAGACACAAAGCTCCGTGAGACTTAAACTGATAGACCTGGAAGGATTTGTGCTGAACAGCAGAACTCATCCTAAAGGACCCTAAACTTCTCTCTAACTCGTGATACACTGAGATGGACAGGTGACCATGTATACACAGGCTTATGAAATGTTGTAGCTATTTTTAAAAAGGACCCCCTTTAAGTACCTAAAACTTTCATCCTGAATCACTTAATCCAGTGATTAATAAGAAATGATATAAAAGCAATTCCATAAAGGTAGACATTTTGTAAACAACTCTTTGGCAGTTTTTTCATGCCTACTGTCTTGTTATACAAAGGGAACACTGAATATTTAGAATCATGCTTATAGAAGCCTAGCCCATGCAATCACTGGGTCCAATTCCCAGGACCACAAAAAAATAAGAAAAACAAGAGAGGGAACTGTGTGGTATGAATGAGAATGGTCCCCATAGGCTCATATGTTTGAATGCTCGGGCCTTAGTTAGTGGAACTGTTTGGGGAGGATTAGAAGGTGCGACCTTGTTGGAGGTGTGTCACTAGGAGTTGGCTTTGAGCTTTCAAAAGCCCACTCCAGTCTCTCTTTCTCTACCCTGGGCTTGTAGGTCAGATATAAGCTCTGAGCTACTGCTCCTGCACCACGCCTGCCTGACTGCTGTTCTCTGCCAGGATGATCATGGACTTACCCTCTGAAACTATAAGCAAGCCCCTAATTTAATGCTTTCTTTTCTAAGTTGCCCTGGTCATGGTGTCTCATCACAGTAATAGAATAGTAACCACGACAGGAACCAAGGTCATTCATAACCAAGATTCATTGAGCTTAAGTCTTAAGATTTCAGTGGCTTTTTCCATATGATTGGGAACCTTCACTTCTTACTCACCCAGGATGAAGTTATACTGTGCTAACTGTGCATTTCTGATCTTCTTATTCAAGGTACAGCCTGGATCCAGGTCAATATCCACCATGAACTTAGCATCATGGAATTGTTGCCGTACCTAGTAACAAGTCAGAGTCAAAAGGAAAAGTACATTTATTTCGTTACAGAATTTAACAAGTTTCATGGTTTTAATTATGCAAGCATTAAAAATGAATGTCAATATAAATACTGACTGATAACACAAAATTATGACTTGGGTTTACATTTTGAAAGTTAACGACCACACTTTTGGAGCTGGGGATGTAACACAGTCATAGTGCTCAACATGCATGAGCGTGATTCCCAGCACTTGAACAAAAAGGGACATTTTTCTCTTGTAAGATAAGTATTTTAGAAAATCCACAAAAATCAGCACTCAGAAAAATCAAATTAATCAGCTTTTTAAGGAAATAAAACATAAAGATCCCGCTTATGATCACATCAAGTTCCTGATATGACTGCAAGGAAAGCAGCTGTGTATCAGCCTGCACACAACATCACCACCTACAACACAAGGAAAGCAGCTGTGTATCAGCCTGCACACAGTATCACCACCTACAACACAAGGAAAGCAGCTGTGTGTCAGCCTGCACACAACATTACCACCTACAATACAAGGAAAGCAGCTGTGTGTCAGCCTGCACACAGCATCACCACCTACAACACAAGGAAAGCAGCTGTGCATCAGCCTGCACACAACATCACCACCTACAATACAAGGAAAGCAGCTGTGTGTCAGCCTGCACACAACATCACCACCTACAATACAAGGAAAGCAGCTGTGTGTCAGCCTGCACACAGCACCACCATCTACAATGCATGGAAAGCTCTGTTTATCAACAGATCAGAGTACACAGTCAGGTGTGGTGGCGCACACCTTTAATCCCAGCATCTGGGAGGTAGAGGCACGTGGGTCTCTGGGAGTTTGAGGTCAGCCTGGTCTACCTGCATAGTAAGTTCCAGGACAACCAGAGCTACATCATAGAGAGGCCTTATCTCAAAAAGAGAAAGAAAAGAAAAAGATCAAAGTTCAGAATACAATTTTGATACTCTAGATAGAATCACCATCTACTCTGTTGTTAACAATACTGCTCACTGATCAACTTTTTTATTTAAAAAGTTCGCTATTATTATTATTATTATTATTATTATTATGTGTATAGTCATGCACCCATATGGAGACCAGAGGACAACTTTCAGGGCTTGGCTGTCTCCTTCCATCTTGTTTTGAGTAGGACAACTTGTAGGAGTCAGTTCTCTTTCTGCCTTAGGTGTTCCAGGTACTGAACTCAGGTCATTAGGACAGGTGGCAGGTGTCCTTATCTGCTGAGCCACCTTGCTGGCCATTTCTGCCTTGTTTTGAGACAGGGTCTCTCGTTTCTGCCAGTCTGTGTCCTCTAGACTACAGAGGCCTATGAGCTTGCAGGCCATCCTCCTGTCTCTACCTTCCATCTCACTATGGGAGTGTTGGGATTATGTATGTCTGCATCTGTTTTTTTTTTTTTTTTTTTTTAATGTGGGTTCCAAGGATCAAATTCATACTGTTAGGCTTGAACAGCAAATACTTTAACTCACTGAGCCATCTTGCCACAGCTTACCCACCCCTAGCATTTCTGAGACAGAAATCTCATTCTATAGTTCAGGCTGGCCTCAAACACTGCTCTCCTCCTACTTCACCCACCCAGCTACTGGGCTGCAGGCTGACCAGCAACCACACCCAGGCTTCTTCATGACTGACTGCTAAGCATGTCTAAGTCTTTAGTATACAGCAATCAATCACTAAAGAAGAACAGATTGTTCTTTGAGGTGCAAAGCTCCCAGGACTGTTTGCACATTTGCTAGAGGGGCAAGACACTGACCAGCCACGACAATAAGATGAAAAGAATTTCAAGCCACTGAAGAAATTTGCATTAACAAATGAATAAACCAGCAAATATCAGGCACTTCAGTGGGATACATAACTCTAAAGAAATAATACAGGTTAGGCTATGTTTGCTGATTCATTTCTTTACAACATCAAACATTAAAACACACAAGTATGTCTGAACACTAAGCGAATACATGTGGTCACAGAACCATTAAGAAAAATCTCGAAAGTGTAACGTCCAGGTCCATCAGACATAGAAAAGTTACACTCTTTGATGTAGTGAGAGCTTGATTTGATAAGCTTATATGGCTTATCAACCAAAAGCTTAAAAGCACAGTTACCAGGATGGGTGTGGTGGTGCCTGCTGGCAATCCCAACTACTCAAGGGACTTTAAGACAGGAAGCTGAGTCCAAGGCCATCGTGGACTATCCAATAAGATTCCCATTGCAAAAGCTTAAAGACAAACTCAAGTTGAAAGCCAACTCCTGTTTAAGGGTTACCTTTTGGGCATATTCATCACATGTTGGTCCCACTGGAACTACCATCACCTGGCGAGGAGAGAGCCAGAAAGGCCTACGGAAGAAATAACAACAGTGAGTGTGGGCTTGGGCACGTTCGAGGCGGAGAGACTGCGCTCATCTCCCCAGTTCTGTACCACAGCGGCTGGAGAAGGCAATACATTCTACATTAGATGTGGGATTCTCCCAATGGATCTCGAGTTTGGGTGAAAAACTAAGCATACAAGAGAATGCGCACCAGGGTTCTGTTTGATTGTGGAACTTGAACTGAACCAGGATTATTTCGTTTACAAGTATGAAAAATGTCACATCTGAACTAGCTCAATCTAATTACTAGAATGACAGTAACCCGTGACTTTAGAAAAGTTTTAACCCTATACAGTCCACATGGAAGACTATCCTGGGTGCTGCTAACACGGGGCTCCATCTAACTGGACTTCAGGTTTAGATAAAACCACTGAGAACTGTCAACTGACTGGGCTTGTTTTGTTTACTTCTTCTTCAATTAAAAAACTGCTTTGCTTCTGAAATATGGCAAAACACTTGCTTATTCTGATCAGTTTTACTGATCAGAATAATCTGATCATTAAAAATAAACAAGAAAAAAAAAAAAATCCTTCCTTTAAAGCAAAAAAAAAAAAAAAAAAAAAAAACCAAAGCCAGAAGCAATCGAAAACAAATTATGTATAGATTTTACTGAGGTTCTCTGCAAGACCAGTTAGTGCTTTTAACTGCTGAGCCATCTCTCCAGCTCCTTATGTAATATTAAAACAAATCAAGTTTTGAAATACAAAACAATTATTAATAACAAGTATTTCGGGGTATGTGTGTGCTGAGGGGTAACGTGGATCCCACTCTGAACGACCACACTTCTAGCCCCAACAAGCACTATATGAAAACGGGTTAGAGTCTGGTTCCCCTCAGTGAGCTCTGTCACTGGCCTCCTTCCCCCTTCACAAGCACGAGATGTTTCTTCTGGACAATTTCATGGCAAGGGAGAACAAGCAGAAGGACTTACCATTTGCCCCCATAGTTTTCGGTGAGGATGGCAATCATTCTTTCCACGGAGCCCAGGATGGCTCGGTGAACAATCACGGGCCTTTTCTTGTCATCGCCATCATGGCTACAGAAAAGAGGAAGTTGTTTTATCTTATTAGATATGTTGTCCTAGGTACGGCCGGAAGCTCAGAGCAGAGACCAGAAGCTCACCTTACGTAAGTCAGATTGAATCTGATGGGCAACTGAAAATCCAGCTGGATGGTTGCACACTGGTGGTAGCGGCCGATGGCATCTTTTATCTGTATGTCAATCTGAAAAACAAACACCGAGTTACGATAAGATGCTCCTCATTTTCTTTGTTCCCAATTTAAAGGGATGTTTCTTAACCCACAACTAAAATTCTAAAAACCTAGAATATTACGGGAATATTCTAGGGGACTGACCTTTGGACCATAAAAAGCTCCATCACCAGGATTCAGTTCCCACTTCTCACCAAACTCATTCAAACTGTTTTCAAGTTGCTACAGACAAAGCAGAAACGATTTGAAATTTTATTCATCTGCCACGTTCCTTCTTTCCAGCTAATTTAGATGTGCAAGTCTCCTGGGTGTTTTCTTGAGTTCTGCTGTCTGCTGTGTAATCGTGTCTACCTAAGAGCATGAAGCTACAGCTTGGTAACTGACGGAGGATGAAAACATCCAGGCCTCTCGAAAGCACTTAAGACCATACAGAAAAAATTAGCCCACCTGCACACCAGAAACACTGTCATCGTTCTTTGCTTGTGTCCACTCAAGAAGACTTCCTAGAACTGTGTAAGTTCTCGAGCACACTAAAAAAACATCACTTACTTTCTCGGCTTGGTTCCATATTTCAATATCTCCAAGGAATTTTTCTGGGCGAGTAGAAAGATTCAATTTGAATGAAAATCCAAAGACATTATATACTGTGCGAAGAAAATCCAAACAACCTTTGATTTCATCCTCGATCTTAAGAAAGAAAAAGAAAAAACAGTGGTTATTTTTCTCACTTTTAAACACTTCTGTCAGAGGATTTTGCTCCATAGGGCATTCACAATACCTGCTCCATGGCACAAAAAATGTGTGCATCATCCTGCTGGAATCTTCGGACCCGCGTGAGTCCTGTAAGAGCCCCCGAGAGCTCATTCCTATGAAGCACACCAAAATCGGCCAACCGCAGAGGCAGCTCTCGCCAGGACCTTGGCCGATGATCGAACATGAGGCTGAAGGAGAAAGCAAAGCAAAGCCCATGGAAATTTAACTGCACAGCAAAGAAGGATGCAGTCCCGGAGCAGAGCGCTTGCTTGCCCAGCACTTGTGAGGCCTCGGGTGAATCACAAGTAACAACAAAAAGAGCAATTCTAAAAATTCACAAGGAAAAAACTCTTCCTCAGATATTACTTAGTAACATGAAAGGCTGACAAAAAGCCACTAGTTTACCACAAGCAACACTTTTTCAAGCCCCAAACTTCACACAGCAATAGAAGCACTTGTATGAATATAATGACGAGTAAGTTACAATGCAATTAACTATGGCTAAGAGGGAATAAAGCAATGTATCCCCAAGGTTTTAAGCCAAATCCTTGTGCTCAGCACTTCCATTAATATGAAGACTACATTCAGTTAATATGAAGATTAATGAAAGGCTCATAATGAAGAAATATTTTCAGCTGTACATAAATTACTTCTAACACTGGAAACTGATATCAGCCTTGCTCTAGTGAGGCCCAAAGCGCTTCAAAAACATAATGCTGTGAAAACTGAACTGGGCTGTTCCCCTGATGTGTACGACCCAGTTTCTTAAAGGTGCTTCCCCTCTCGGCACCTCTGCCTGAAGCACCTGCCTCTGCAGCTGCACACATGAACAAACTATCTATCTATATCCACGTCACTCTCAACACCTCTGCCTGAATCACCCGCCTCTGCAGCTGCACACACGAACAAAATATCTATCTATATCCACGTCACTCTCAGAAGTCACTTTTCATCTACCTTTCATAATCTGAGGCAGAGACACAGGGAAGGACTTCCCAAGGATTTTAACTCATCAGCAATGGGCTCTGCTAAAACACATTTCTTCCCAAAGAAGGAAGGAAGGAAGGGTAGGAATATTGGTCTTTCGCTATGCCCCACATTGAAGCTCCTTTTCAGTATCCTCTGCCTGTTTGCGGCTCTAACCCCAGGACCACTCCTGAATGTCTATAAAGGTGGAATCTAATCAGCACGAACGCTGTGATGACAACAATGTTGCACTTCAGTCTTATTCTGATCACTAAGTTTCTTGGTGTTATTGGCTTTCTGCTCTCCTGGCACAGGTATTCTATTACCCTTATGCTCTCCCCCGGCTCCCTTCAGACCTCCTCCTTCTCAGTCTCCTTTCTCCACTGATAACTCTCTCAAAGGAGCGAAAGGAATCTAGAACCATTTAGAGCACAAGAAATTCTTTAACAGCAATGCAAAGTTGCAGGGCTGGAGAGAAGGTCCGAGGGTTAAGAGCCTTGCTACTCTCCCAGAGGACCCAGATTCAGTTCCCAGCACCCATATGGGGCAGCTCATAACCACATAACTCCACCAACTCCAACAGCCTCATCTGAGCTCTGCAGGAACCCACAGACATGTGGCATATACTCCACACAGACACACACAGGTAAGTTTAACAAAAAGGAAGAAAACCACAAAGCGGCTTGCTACCAGTGTCCTGGGCAGTTCATGGGCTTCAGGGCGAACTGCTCCTTCTCCACCTCAAAGGAGAACATGTTCTCACTATAGTGCTGCCAGTGGCCAGAGGTCATCCAGAGCCGGCTGTTGAAGATGTTTGGAGTGACGACCTCCTGGAATCCTCTTTTCCTATACTCACTCTGTTAGAGGAGAACACACAAACAGGGAAGTCAACGCTTGCCTTTGTGGAGGAAGAAAGAACTACAGAGCAATTTAACACTGCTGAGTGAAGTCACAGGCACATAGACCACGACTCAGAAATGCCGTCTGCAGGTAGTGCACCAAAATTCACAGAAACAAGACCATACATGTGAACTGAGGCACGCACATCACAAAATAAGTTAAAGATACATGTACATGGAGACGTACAGCACAAGGTAAAGGAGCCATACCAACCACACAACAGTTTCAAAGGGGTCTTTCTTAAAAAACAGTATGTCCTCCTTTTTTTCTTTTTACAAAAACTGTGGACAAACACAGCCCGATGCAAATACATTAAATCTTGTGGCAAGTAAACCGAACTGTGCTCTTTAAATACAGGCTTGAAATAGTTCGTAATTTGAAAAGAAAACACAAATGGTTAAGAGACACAGCACACTCCCGGGTGAAAGGCCTCCGACCATGCTCTCATGAACAAAGTCACACATCAGAATGACTCCAAATACTTAGGAGACCTTTCACATTTCGAAAAATGTATTCATGTGCATGAGTCTGTGTGTCTATGTGGATGTGTGCCACCTGAACGTGGGTACCCATGGGGACCAGAAGGTAGCAGGAGATCTTCTGGAGCTGGAGCTGTCCATGATTGTGAGCTGTATGACTGGAAGCTACGATCAAAACTCAGGTCTTCTGGTAGAGCAGTCACTACTCTAAACCACTGAGCCACCTCTCCAGACCCAACTTTTTAAAAATTTATTTTTATGTGTGTGTATGCAGGTGTGTTTATGGAGTGAATGTTATGTGCCTGCAGGGGCCTGCAGAGGCCAGTAGAGGGCGACAGATCCTTTGGAGCGTGAGTGAGGCACTTGAGGTGGGTGCTGGGGAACTGAAGCTGGGTCCTCTAGAAGAGCAGCAGTCACCCCTAACCATTAAACACCTTTGAAGTCGCAAACTTCAACTTAGAAAAAAATTATATTTCTTTTCCCCTCCAATGCAGATTTATCTTTCTTTTAGCAGACCCTCGCTAATAAAATTATCTTATATCCTAACTCTTTAGAAGACCGTAACAAATAAAGCTTACCCTGATAAATTCCATAAGTGTATTATAAATGTAGGCTCCTTTGGGCAGGAAAAAGCAACTTCCAGGGCTGAGTTCATGGAAGAAATATAGCTCTTGGTCCTGGATAAAAGAGCAAAAGATTGTTTCTAAATGTGTAAATGATTGGTGTTCCTCAGTTCAGAATTCTGCCACTGTGCTCCAAACTTCAACTGTGCCAATATTACAGAAAACATGCCACTGTTTCTTGGGTACGATTTAGTGGTATAGAATTGCAGATGATTAACAATGTAGCACAGGGCCGGGCGGTGGTGGCGCACGCCTTTAATCCCAGCACTCGGGAGGCAGAGTCAGGCGGATCTCTGTGAGTTCGAGGCCAGCCTGGACTACCAAGTGAGTTCCAGGAAAGGTGCAAAGCTACACAGAGAAACCCTGTCTCGAAAAACCAAAAAACAAAAAAAGAACAAAAAAAACCAATGTAGCACAGATCTGTCACCTCCCTGACAGTCGTCAGTCCAGCTGGTGTGAGGAAACAGTGACACGGGAAGAAGTCCCCAGGGAAGATCTGGGTTTTGTCATTCGCTGTTTTACAATTTGCTTGTATGTGAACGGCAAGAAGGAGAAAAGAAAACACCCTGATGCTGAAAGACAGGGGAGTGGCTGAGAGCCCTGGGGGAGGGACCTGCCAATCCCTGTTACCTTCCTCATTGCGGTCATTTATTTCTAGCAGTCAGAGCGGTAGGGTAGATCTAGCAGCCAGGGCCCTCAAGCAGTAAACTTCATTTTATAGAGGAAGAAAGTTTAAAGAAATCCAAAGTAACTCCGGCTAGGGGAAGTCAGAGGCAGCTAGAGAGAAAAGAAAAAGACAGCACAGACTCCACCGGGGACCTGCTATCCCCGCTGGAGAAACGGAAGACTGAGCTCAGACTGAGACTTTACAGTGTCACGAGGAGGCCATGAGGGGTTTCCAAAGTCCGTTCTGTCAGCTCTGACACGGTGCTCACAGGAAGCGGTGGGGCACCGGCACCGTTCTCGGGAACGGTGGCTGAGATGGACTCAGAATGCTTCAGGATAATGTGGACATGATTGGCTCCCAGACCAGGGAACCTGAAATCTAAGCCTCCCTTCAAAACGAAACTTCGAACCAAGCAGGCTCAACTCAAGTGAACTGGAGGAAAACTCAAATGAGACCCACCACCGTTCCTTAACGTACCCTCCCAATCTTCCTATGATCGCGGTTTTTGGCTTCCTCTTGGAACTTCTCCCACTCTTTTAGGAGTTTGGGGTCGGGGAAGGAAATGCCGTAAATCCTCTGGAGGGTTTCCATGTCTGCCTTGCCTTCCCAGTATGTGGAGGAATTCTAAAAGCAAGGACCAACAACGACACATTTAAATTTGTAAACATTTCACGTTAACAGTGTATTATTTCTCACAATCACCTTCTTTGACAAGGAAACTACATACAACACTCAGTCCTAGTAAATGTCTCCCGTTGTTTTGAGGTCTACTCCACAGCACAGAATTTTCTGCTTGTTTTTCTCAGGGTTCTTTCCCCAGATCACAATCCCATGAACTACAGGACTCCTCTCACAAAGCCATATGAAAATGAAAAGGAATCCAAGCAAACAAGGAAAGGCACCTGGAATCGACTCAAGAGAACTCGAATTCCAGCATTTCTAAGCTAGCATAAAACTGACAGGCTTAGTCATATGAAAAAAAGCAACTTGAGTAATCGTTAGCCAAACTCCAACACCGAGCCTCAAAACTTTTGAAGCCACAATGGCCTGTGACTGCCAGCTTCTGTGACTCCTCCCAACCCGTCCCCGTATGGCAGCTCTGGTAATGAGTCCTGGAGTACAAAAGACACATACAATACCCCAGTCTGCACACAGCTTTAAAATCAAAAGCTGTGATCCTCTGTGTCCTGACAAGAAACAAAATGTCAGAAAGGAGAAAGCGACGGAAACTGAGGCGTAAGTTCTTTAGACAATTCACAAGCCTTACCTTGTGGATTTTTAAAGTCTTAATCTTGCCAGTGTGTCTGACGTGAGGACCGCGGCAGAGATCTATCAAAGGGCCACATCTAAAGACGAAATAAAAGGAATTTTAGCAAAGGCAGACTGCCGTACCAGCTGCGTTCAACAGCACTCAATATGCTCACCTATAGACAGTCGTGGTCAGAGTATTTACTTTTTCATTCAGTATCCGGCACTTGAACTTGTTGTACTGAAAATGAGAAATAAGACATCACAATGGCCTCTCGTGCTTATCTCTAAACATGCAGCTGGAATGTGAGTCAAAGCACAAGCTTTAGAGCACACCTGGGCTTCATGTTTGAAGCGACTTCAGTTTTTCTAGAGAAAACTTGGATGTACTACTTCAAGGACTGGCTAATAAAATCCAAGTGGTTATGGCTCAGATTACCTTAAACATTTCTAGTAACGTTTCCTTTTTCACTTCCAATCTTTCAAAAGGTTGTTTCTCTTTAATGATCTTCTTACACAAAGTTTCCAGGGAAGAGAAATCATTGCTGGACACACCCCTGAAGGAGGAAAAAAAAACAGTCTTTCCATATTCCATTTGAATCAATGCAGGGACTTTTTTCTCTACACTTTAAAATAGAGCCTTGCATCATATATTAGAATTTAATGTTAGATTTTCCATAAATTACACTTAAGAGTTTCATGGTCTTCTACTTCCGCCATTGTGGAGAACTTTCTCTCAAGGGACATCCCCCCAAGGTCCATCATAACATAAAGGAAGCCGGGCGGTGGTGGCACATGCCTTTAATCCCAGCACTTAGAAGGCAGAGGCAGATAGATCTTTGTGAGTTCGAGGCCAGCCTGGTCTACAAAGCAAGTTCCAGGACAACTAGGACTGTTAACACAAAGAAACTCTGTCTCGAAAAACCAATAAATAAATAAATAAATAAAAATAAAAATAAAAAAAATAATAATAATAACATAAAGGAAAAGGAGAACCTGTTTGATTTCCCAGCATGCCTCTGGCACACTTCCACCAATCCCAGAGATTTCACTACATGCAACTCTCCATACTTCAACTTTTGTCAATAACTGTAATTAGCAGCTTTATACTGTGAGCTGTAGATCCGTCTCCTTCACTGACAATGCTTTAAATGTTACACACAGACTCAGGGCCACTCAGATTTTCCCTTCATTCAGTGTCTTAACTTACCCTTCTTCGAGGTACATATCATAATAGAACCCATTTTCTATTGGTGGGCCGTAACATAAACATCCACCATAGACTCTTTCCATGGCCTCACCCATTATGTGGGCACTGGAGTGCCAATATACCTGAAAATGTAAAGAACAAAATAGCATGGCTTTAGTCTTGGTCGAGACATGATGAGTTACTGTTTGAAAGACACAGATGGGAATATACCCAAAGCAATATTTTCAGGATTTACAACCAAGGCCCCAAAGGAATAAATAGTGAGAGACGTCCATAAGCAACTGTGACCTCCAGGTTAGACCTGAAAACCACTGAGCCACAGAACAACACCGTGAAACGAAAGAACTTGTTTGGCCTATGCAGCTCAGGGTCATCTTCACTGCGTTCTAAAAAACACCAGATAGAAACTTACCGCCTGAGCCTCCTCATCCTCGAACTTGAGAAGCTGCAAAGTGCAGTCTGTCTCCAGCGGGCGGTCCAGGTCCCAAACAGCTCCATTCACTTTAGCAACAACGGTGTTGTCAGCCAGGCCCTGACTTAAAATCCAAAGAAACAAGGTGGTTATCTGGCAAGATGTGAGGAAGGTCAGTTATTAAAAACCAGTTTTTAGGAGGAAATGAAACAATGATGTAAAAAGAGGCGTCCACGTTTAGCACCTGCTTCTCAAGTGTATCCAGGTGATGTAGGTATTAAAACACAACACAGTGCCCCCAAGCCATGGCTTTTCCTCTGTCACAACGTATGTGAAAAAATCCTCAGTTATTCATAATTTCTTCCAATCCAGTAAGTTTTAAGAATATATACAGTTCTTTGTGGGGTTATAAACACAGAACATACTTGTTCATGCACAATATGTTAGTTGTTTTTTTTTTTTTTAACTTTCCCTGTGAGGTGACCTACCTTCATAAATAAGCTCAAAACTGAGACACTTAAGCAAAAGTTGGTGAACACTGTCCTGCCTCTGCAGCTCTATGATCCTAACAGAATGACTAATAAGTTACTTCCTAAGAGAAAATGAAGATAGGAGCCTTCAGCAATTAACACTGAGTCGGGACTATAAAGCCACATCACCTTGATTTTCAAAGATCTCAACTAAGTAAACTAAACATCTTTAGCAGAAACCTAAGAATATTATCAGGACATACCCGGCAAGACAATAAATGAACATTTGGTTACATTCTAAATCATAGATGGTCAAAGGAGGTGTGTGCATACCTGATTCCACATGCAATCTGATATGGTGTGGTTTTCCAGGACTCTGCGTCCACCTGTTTGCCATCGGGCAGAGTGACTTTAATTGGCTTGCTATCTTTTGCTGCCTTTTCAGCCAGGATAGAATCATGCTCTGCTTTTAGCTTATTATACATATCAAGGCGTGTGTTAATATATTCAGGCCAAGGATTCAACTGTAAACAAACGAACGAAGCAGTAAGTAATCAGTAACACTTGCTTTAGGAAACAATAATAATATAATAACATATAATGATATATAACACAAAAATCCATGATGACAAATCCAGAGTGTTGGCCAGGCAGTGGTGGCACATGCCTTTAATCCCAGCACTCAGGAGGCAGAGGCAGGAGGATCTCTATGAGTTTGAGGCCAGCCTGGGCTACAGAGTGAGTTCCAGGACAGGCACCAAAACTACACAGAGAAACCCTGTCTTGGAAAAAAAAAAAAAATCCAGAGTGGCTCATAGATCACAATAATCACTGACATTAATCTAGTCCTAAGTAAGAATAAATGAAGAAAATGGGTGACTGTGATTTTTATTCAAAAAATTTTTAAAAAGCATAAAAATAAGCAGCTGAGTTGCCAACATCCTGAATTGATAACCAATTACCATTTTGTAATTTACAATTTGTTCCAGTGACTATTTTCCTCATAGGATGCCTTCCTAAGGTCTTCCTTCTTTGCTTCTTGAGACAGGGTCTCAAGGATAACCTTGAACTCACAATCTTCCTAACACCAGAAGGGCTAGGATTAAATATATGTGTCTGGTCTGTGTGTTCCTCGGAAGTGAAACCAAGGTTTCTTGCATGCTGAACAAGTACTCTGCTAAAAGATCTGCATTCCTGGCATGGTCAGCCTCAAGATTGGTTCTAACTAAATGATCGTAAATTCAGCTATAAGCAACACTGCATGGAGAGAAACAATAATGTACCATATGGTTAGAATCTTAATCAGGGGCACTCTGTGCAGCTGGTTGGTTTTAAGGCCAACTCAGAGCCAACCAAAACTTTATTTGACTTAGAGGATCCTACTAAAGAAAATATTCCTCCAATT
This sequence comes from Peromyscus nudipes, assembly GCA_902168325.1. NCBI lineage: Eukaryota > Metazoa > Chordata > Mammalia > Rodentia > Cricetidae > Peromyscus > Peromyscus nudipes. Next base: position 42,092 of record CABHPH010153737.1, read on the forward strand.
CAAAGATGCCATGATCATCTTTCTCAGATTATTTAAATAAAATAGCACACATTACTATTGCTTATATACTCAATACAATTAGCCAGAATATTTTATATAAAACACCACTGAAGTTCCCAAAAAGTTTGACAAAGAAAAAGTGATGGGAGAATGTCTTTCTGTATGCTGCGAATATGTTGCTCTTACTGGTTGATAAATAAAGCCATTTAGCCTATGGCAAGGCAGCTTAGAGGCAGGTGGGAAATTCAAAGAGGGAGACAGGAAGTAGGCGAGGGAGACGTCAGTCTGCTGTGCCTGCCGTCCAGACAGCAGCATGTAATGGCACACAGGTAAAGCCACAGAAAACGTGGCAACACATAGATTAACAGAAATGGGCTGAGTTTAAGTGTAAGAGCTAGTCAATGGAAAGCCTGAGCTAATGGTCAAACTGTTTTAATTAATATAAGCCTCTGTGTGTTTACTTGGGGGATGCGAGTGGGAGCGACTTGTCCCTACTGCTGGCAGGCCAGGCCACAGGAAATCTTCCAGCTACAAAAAAGGTTACAAATTTATATATATATGAATCTGACTTCTATTTCTCAAGCAAGTAGTTAATCTAATAATTCCATCTCCAAATGACAGCATCTCCCACCCCCACCACCTCCTTGGAGAGCTCAAACTCACCATGTAGCCTACTCCAGCCTTGAACTCATGATCCTCCTGCCTCAGCCTCCCAAGGCTGGGATTACAGGTTCAAAGCACTGTGCTCTGTTGATGGTTGTTTTTTTACTCTTAGCTCTTTGGGGTCTGCCACCCAGCTCCCAAATAAATCACACAGAGAGGCTTAATCTTAATTATAAATGCCCAGTCTTAGCTTGGCTTGTTTCTTGCCAGCTTTTCTTAACTTAAATTATTCCATCTACCCTTAGCCTCTGGGCTTTTTTACCTTTCTCTTACTTCTATAAATCTTACTTTTCACTCTTATTCTGTGGCTGGCTGTGTGGCTGTGTGGCTATGTGGCTAGCCCCTTCTTTTCTCACTCCTTCTCTCTCACTCATTTTTCCTTGGTCCCAGATTTCTCCTTCTATTTCTCTCTGCCTGCTAGCCCCGCCTATCCTTTCTCCTGCCTCGCTATTGGTCGTTCAGCTCTTTATTAGACCAATCAGGTATTTTAGACAGGCACAGTAACACAGCTTCACAGAGTTAAACAAATGCAACATAAAGAATGCAATACATCTTCGCATCATTAAACAAACGTTCCAGAGTATAAACAAATGTAACACATCTGAAAATAATATTCCACAACAGTGCTCTGGTAGTAACGTGGTCATTAACAGCAATAAAGAAGTGGCTTGCTCTTCTATGACTTTCTACTTGTGTACATATACAGAAATTGTCAGCTATTGCCAGGCCTGATGACACACGCCTACAATCCCACCAGATTATCACAGGACTCCACAACTACTGATGAAGAACCACTGAACTAACAATGGCCATAGTCCATCACTGTACAAAGACAACCCCAACCTCAGCCTATCCAATATGTGTCTGATTATCCCTTCCCACCAACCCTCCATGTCTTATTACAGTCTATTTCCATATCTACTTGGCATTTTATAAACAAAATAACTTAGTTAAACTTCCTCAATATTTATTAATTGAGCAATGTGCTCCATGCCAGACTCTGAATATGCAGATGGGTAAAACCTGCATATGTCCCTAGAAGGTCACCATGACGAGTTTGCAAATGATGGGAGCACAGAGAAGGCAAGGTCTTGGACACATCACTGTCTACTCTTTATTTTGAAAGAGAATTTAAAACACATAATAATCACATATCCACTTAAAATTCTCAGAAGAGTCACTGGACTGCTTGTTTCCTATTAACAGGCCATGTTTCAATCTGTGATGGGAGAATATACACAATCCCAGCCAGAGTATAACCAGGAAATTAAGATACATGCATATTACTCTTTACTTGCAAATCTTAAGATTCACTATCAACAATTTTACACAATGACACTGGTGTAAAATGAACAGGGATTGGCTCAACACAGGCAACACCATCCTGCATCACTTGTAAAGCCACTTTGTAAACCAAAATGGTTCTAAGCTCAGCAAGTCAGCATCATACAAACAGGGTTTGTGTTTTGTTTTTCTAAGACAGGGTCTCACTATGCATCCTAGGTTGGTCTAGAACTCAGCATCCTCCTCCTCTAGCTCCAAAACGCCAGGATTAATGAAGGGACTACATCAATCACTACTCCAGCTATATAACCCACTCTTTAAAGTCCATTTATTGAGTTACCTTAAAAAAGCTTAGTCTTTTGTGCTCCTATATCCCAGCAGCTTCCCAGGGTCCCCAATAAAACTGCAATGACTAAATGCAAAAAGCAAAGCACAGTTTATAGCAGTTCAAACTCAAAACCAGCCAAACAACATGCAGAACCGCCTCCTCAAGCATCAGGAACCAAGTGCATTTTGGGATGGCACTGAACTGCCAGTTCCGTGTCACTGAGCCCAGGAACTGCAGAGTTTTCTGGATATAAATAAACCAGACCCCAGGAACAGATCCAAGCAATAAGCAAGGAATCAAGCGACTGGATTCTGTTCGGTTCTTTATGTACTTGTAGGAGCCCAACACTGAGCCCCGACCCCTTAACACCTCACTTAAAGAAACAGAAAGTCAGCATCCAGTCTTGGCAGCCAGTGACAACTGCAGCCCTTCCTCTGCACTTTTCATCTCTCGTGTTTCTGTCTAAATCCACGGTGAGGTCATCTGACAATAACACACGTGTCCCTTTGCACTGTCAAGTGCCTGCAAATCCTTTGTCCCTCTAGGGCTCTTTTCTAAACCCTTCTACTTAAGTTTTCCTTACCCTAGTCCCACCTTACCGCCTTCAGTGACCATCAGAATCCTTACACAGGGGTCAGCAAGCCTAATACCTGAGCTCCATCCCCAGTGGAGCAGGAATACCTGCAAGGCGCCCTCATAGCTTCCACGCGCTATGGATACACGTGTGCAAACACACTCCTCACGTAGGGCAAGTCTGGGACAGTCCCCCGTTCCCCGCCAGCCTTCGAAACCCAAGCCTCTATGGTGGCAGCCTGTATTACCTCTGCTCGACCTCCATCTCCACCTCCATCTTTGCTCTTCTTCTTGCCTCCTTCCTTTCGCTTCTCCTCACTGGCATCCACCTAAAGAAGCAAAACAGAAGAAGAGAAGTGCTCACAGTTCAGCCTCAGTGGACATCGTCCCCAAAACTGCAGCTGAGAAAGCTAGCATCTTTAAAAAAAAAAAAAAAAATTAAAAAGGACAATCTTATTTTGAAAGATTGGAAATTCCATCACTGGTAAAGACAAGTTAGACAACTTACAATAAAAACAAGCCCTAAAAAGGTAGGCCATTTATTAACGTACACTTTCTCAAAGTTTCTCTAACTTTCCCTTCCGACTTGGACCTGTACTAAATACAAAGCAACAAGAAATTATGAAACGTATCCAATAAGTTTTGGGGGGGGGGTATTATCTTCCTACCTACCTATCCAGCCAGCTAGTTATATCCAGAGAGACTAAGTGGACTGTGTGATCACACACTTACCACTTCAGCTCTTCTAGGGTCAGTCTTCCCTCTTGCGAACTGGGTGTTAATTATGTTCTCCACAACACCCTTGTTACAAAGACTAAATGTGAAAGGAATAAAAAGGTTTTGGCCTGTGGGGCTGGGGATGTAGCTCAGTGACAAGAAAACGTTTGGGTTAGATCTGTACCCCACCGAGTAAGCTTTCAAAAATTTAAGGTACCTGATTATTACGGAGGCAATAATATCACATTTTACATTTCAAGTCACTTTATTCACAAAATCTCTATCTAATGTTTTACTACAAGCCTGCTCAGGGTGTGATTATCTTGGCTAACTTCTAGACTTCTGTAAATCTTAAGAACCCAGGGGGGCTCTGAAGTAACAGGGGTGACTTTAAAAGTAGGATTAAAGGACAGTCCGGAAGAAACCGAAGGGGTAACCAAGTTGTAAATGGTAAAACACCATTTTTTTTTAAAGGAAACAATATGGAAATAGAAACAAAATCTACGTGCAGTCGTCGCTCATCGCCTTAAATTTGTCGTTTAGAATGTATACATAAGCATTTGAGTGATCTGTCCTATCAGGATGGAAACGCCTCTTGCTGAAGACCTTAGCGATGCTGGATGCTCACCTGGACTATTGGAACAGTCTCTGCCATACGGCTTCACCTCTCCTTAAACCTCAACGCCAGGTTAGTTTTGACAGTACAATCTCCGCTTAAAACTCTGCATGTAGAGAACACTTGTACCTTGGACTGCTGTATTTCCTGTTTCTCTCCTGCCTCTTCCAATACAGCTGAGACACAATTCATCCTCTGTACCTGGACAGCCCTGCCCTGCCTGGTTTACCTGACCTCATTTTTCCAAATCTAATAAAACAGTCTGACTGTGCCAAGTTCGATGCTTCCTCTTATAACTCTACTGAGCTGATCACACAGAATTTCGATTTTCCAGTCTTGTACTCTAGGCTTTTGCTCCCCACCCCCAAGTCAGGAATCAATCTCGTATTGCCACCTGCGCTGTCCGGCTAAGTGCCAGGACAAACAAATACACAGAACGTTGGTTGGCTTTAAGGAGGACATGTGTGAAGTTATCTAGGACGTTTCCAGCACCCCGCCTAATTTCCAAGCAGTCTGTCAAATGGAGCCATCTAGCCTTCACCATTTACTTATCATAAAGCACCCAATCTTGGGCACACTGGATCTGATCTCTGGGACTGGCTTTTCCTTCCTAAAGCAGAGCTCTTTGCTCTGCAAAGGTTTAGGATCTAAAAAGTTCTGCAAGATTCTTCCCGTCTATTTTAGGGATACAAATACAAGTGTAAGAGTCCAAGTCCCGCATGGGACTATCTAGCTCTGAGCAAGCCACTCCGTCTCAGTTCACAGATCTCTGGGATGAGGATGACCCCCGGACCACTCCAGCCTGCGGGGGCTCCTGTACGATCCGGACTCCCCAATACCGCCAGGTCCCCGCTACTTTCTACTCCCGCCGAGCAACGTCGGCTCCCAGGACTCCCAGGCTCCAGCCACCGCGCCTGCTCACCGGCTTCTCGCCGTCCATCTTCCCCGAAGGGCTGCTGGCCTTCTCCTCCGACATGGAAGGACGGCTGAGAGACAAAACCCGAGAGCGGCACCGGAGAGGAGACCCTAAGCCCACGGAGAGGACCGGCAATTCTGCACTGCGCGTGCGCCACGTGGACTATCCGGAACCAGCTGATGCAATGGAGCGCCAGGCCCCGCCCAGCTACGGTGGACACGCGGCCAATGGGCTACGCAGAGAGGCGGGCCCTCCCTTTTCTCAGCCAATAGAACAGCTGGAGGAGTGACGAGCCTTTCTAGGAAATCCGATTACTAAAGTCTAGACGATGA
>CABHPH010153738.1:0-26236 GCA_902168325.1 Peromyscus nudipes
TAAAACCATCAGGGAGAAAACAAAGAAAATATTCTGTGATGGTTGGTCCTATTTGTCAACTTGATGGGAATCTATGAATTACCTATGAGTAGAACTTTCTGGGCATGCCCATGAGAGATGGTCTAGACTGAGTTCATTGAAGCATGGAGACACACCCTGAAGGCCAGGTGGGTGGGGTTGTGGGCCATACTAGAGTGAACAGCAGCTGAGCACCTGTGGTGATCTTGCCAGCTTCCTGACTGCTGATATAATAAGACTGACTGGCTACAGCCTTTGGGACTATCATTTCACTGCCTGATGAACTAATTCCTAGACCTGTGGGCCTGAACAACCCATTCTCCGCTAAGTTGGTTTTAGCAGGACATTCGATCACAGAAAGATGGCAAGTAACTAAAAAATATTTGCATTTTAAAATATTTCAAAGTTTAAGAAACAAGTATCTGATTCTAAATTGGGGGAGAACACTTAAATTTGGTAGCCAAAATATACTATGATATTGTAACCTCAGGGATTTTGTGCCAGTTACCAGTAGTGAGTAGTTTCGTATGATATACTTTTCAACATCCAAAGGTCAATTGGTATTAGATTTTCCTGTGGGTATCCCAGTGAACTTGTTGTGAGATGCTTACAACTAGTTTTGTAAACATCAGACAACCAGTCATTCTTTTTTTTTTGTTGTTTTTGTTTTTTCAAGACAGAGTTTCTCTATGTAGCTTCGCGCCTTTCCTGGAACTCGCTTTGTAGACCATGCTGGCCTGGAACTCACAGAGATTCGCCTGCCTCTGCCTCCCAAGTGCTGGGATTAAAGGCATGAGCCACCCGGCAGACAACCAGTCATTCTATCTTTAGCATTTACTAAAAATCTCAATCTCTGATCCATGTCTATTGTCACAGTTAACTTACAAAAAATACTGGAATAAATTGCATGGGTTGTACAGTCAATAAACTACATAACTTGCTTAGAAAGAATAGGCTCATTTGGGCTAGACTTGGGAGTTTGTGTCATATGCCGCCCTTGTAGGAGCACTAAGCCGTCTGAGATGTGTGAAAACCCACTTTGCTTTGGGAAAGGTCACCTATGCAGCTTGTTTCAGTGAGCTCCATTTGTATAGCACAAGCCACACAGAATTTTTGTCCCTTTATGAGTTTCTCAATCCTGAGGGGAGTCTCCAGCAAGCCCTCCAGAATCATCTAGAGAAACTGGGACTATGGTATGCAAAGTTTATGTTAATTCCATATGCAAAACAATGTTTGCTCCCTGCTACCCACAAACACCCTCAGAGCTGCTTAAAATTAGAAATCTTGGTAAAAAAAAAAAACAATTTATGCTTGCTATCTCTCCATCTGTAAAAAGTTTAAACAAGTCCTTTTCTGAAGATGATCACAAACGTCACCATTGCTCCCTTCATTCTTTATTTGGAAAACTGAAGGTTATTCAGTGATTAATGTATAAAATCACAAAAAAAAATGCAAATCAGCCAGTGACATTTCATGCCGATTTATAAAATCTTACCCAGTTCTGTCCTACATTCACAGTGGATTTGCTACAGAGGTTCATTCCTACTCTACCAGTGAAGAATTTTATCAGCACAAAAATAACGTTAAACATGCCGAGCAAGGCACACAAGGCTTTATTGTTTGCAAAGCCTTCTCTGCATCTTTAGGTGGGGCACAGCCATGGCAGGGGCCACTTCATTCATTAACAGTTTTATGGATATGCAAACAGAGGCTCAAAACGTCTCTCTTAAATCAGGGGCATCCAGTCTTAACTGCCCCAAGAGCCCTTTTAATCACATACCGGTATAATTACAGAACATGATTGGACCATGGAGCAGAGTTTTCCATACTCAGTCTTACATACTTCATGTCTTCGAAGACTGAAATAGAACATAAGCAAAGCCGCTGCCCCAACGCTGGCATGCTTGCAAATAGCATTCTGGTTTTCAGCAAGCAGATAACTTCACAAACTCGCTTTACTTCTCTGTTTACCCACTGCTCTGTCCTATAATTCTTCGTGCTCCACATAAAGAAGCTGTTAGAGAATAATACACAAGCTCTTACATATTGTGTTTGGAAGTCACGACGGTGCCACTTTTTAAATCAACAGAGAAGAAAACATCATTATGACATTAGCAGATAGGTTAAATTGATAGAACATCTAATTTTACAAGCTATTCTTTATTTTCTAGTTCTGGATTTACAGTAGCATAATCTTAGATGATTCTAACTTTGTAGATGAAAAGGCATAAAAGATATAACATGCCCAGCATTTGGTTTATTCTACAAGGCACAAAGACTGTAGAAACCTGTTCTGGGATTGGGTTTACTTGTAAAGATGACCAAATTTCATGAATAGTCCCACAGCCTAACAATACTGTTAGATGAAGTTAATTAATTGCCATAACTTTCTATACTGACAAGGCCGTTTTTCCAGCTTTCATGTTTTCGCTATCTTGAATGGTTTTTAGAAACAAATACAAACTTTTCGTTCATTTTAAACAAAAAGTGTCTAGGGCACCAAAGAGGATATAATTTGCTTTAGAATTTCAAATGAAAAAAATAATTTTGCTATTTTTAAATTACAAATCAATGTTTGGAGACTATCCAGGCAACCCTAAGGACCCTGCTCAAATCCATTAAGGGTCTTCACTTCTGAGCCCCATGAGACCATAGTTTGTGTTTGTCTACCCTAAGCATGTTCTTCTGATGGATGAGTTTTGACTGGACTTAGTACGGTGGTGCCAAGAGCAGGTTACATTTGTGAATATTGAGGACAATATAAATTTAATTCTCACGAGTAAAAAATGGAAAATAAATACTAACTGAATTATAAATAGCTATGTCTGCCTTTGGGTCATTTCTTTAAAACCACAGCATGGATAAGGAGCAGTGTGAGGTTGCTCTGCTGAGTCTCAACCAAGGCAGTATTTCAGGAATGAAATCTTGCATGGTTACCACCAACTGAAATTAAGTGGGTATGTGCCTGATCTTCTGATCTGTCACTGTTTCACCTACAATGCACAAACAACGGACTTGGGGTACTGGTTCAAACTGACTAGCCATATATGAAACGGAAGTGATGATACATTTTGAATTGGAATTGAGCGGGCAAAGCTGTGAGATGGGGAGGGGACATAAGAAAAGTAGTTTGGCTGGAGAAGGGCCTCCAACAGGACACAACGTAATAGAATCAGGAAGAAGTTCTAGAAAGCAGTTGGATGCAGACATGTAATATAGTGGTTCAGTAGATGATTTAGAATTTTCCTAAGAGAAGATAGCTAGAAGATTTTTTTTCTAGTTCACAAATCTTTCCAATATTGTGAAAAAATGGGTGGATTTTTTTTTTCTTATTTTACCAGAATTTGATTGTTGATGACAATTCAACTTTCCCTTGTTTGGACCATTTAGATAATAATCATGGCTATTGTTTTAACTTAGCCATTCTGAGGCCATGCTTTTATATTAATCTTTTTTCTCTAGGCCCTCATCCAATTCATCTATTACTTTTTTGGATGATTACCAAGAAAGTAGTAGTAAGGAATTGCTTAAGTGTCACTTTGTGTGTGTGTGTGTGTGTGTGTGTGTGTGTGTTTGTGTGTGTGTATTTATATGCATATCTGTATGTAGGAAAATTGAGATAGAAAATACAATTGATTGTGATTCATTTATTATTTTGTTCATCAAATAATTACAGACAACATGGCTTTGAAAAGCCTTCAGATACTATGCAAATTGAATATTTACATTGTTTTATATTTTTAAAGACAAACCAGATTTCCTGGATATAATTTTTATTGTTGTTGAAATGGAAATGCTTTTGGGAAGTGCTACCCAGGGGAAGCCTGTGAGTGCTAAATTTAGCAAGAGCTAGATAAATTTCTGGAAGACAAGTATAGCATTAGATTAACAAATTAGTATAGTTAAGTGTAATGTAGTAGAATATTATTTTAAGGTGTGTTACTTTTGTTTATGTTGCATTTGTTTAACTCTGTGAAGCTGTGTCACTGTGCCTGTGTAAAACACCTGATGGGCTAATAAAGAACTGAACAGCCAATAGCAAGGCAGGAGAAAGGACAGGCGGGGCTGGCAGGGAGAGAATATATAGAGGGAGAAATCAAAGAAAAGGAGGAGATGGAGGAATAAAGCTAGCAGCCAGAGGAGGAGGACTTCAGGGGCCAGCCACCCAGCCATCCAGTAAGCCACGCAGTAAGAGTAAGAACCACAAGAGGTAAGAGAATGGGAAAAGCCCAGAGGCAAAAGGTAGACGGGATAAATTTTAGTTAAGGAAAGCTGGCAAGAAACTAAGCCAAGCTAAGGCCGGGCATTGATAATTAAGAATAAGTCTCCATGTGTGATTTATTTGGGAACTAGGTGGCAGGCCCCCCACAAAAGAGCCAAAGAACAAACAACAACAGTGTAAACTTACATACCATATGGTATGCAAAATTGGGAAAGAAATGGGATTCCATTGCTATTCTGGCCTCTTTGAACACTGAGAACATAGGCTAGAGCCCTATATGAGAGTGACATGACACCCCTCTTCTCTATGGCTTCCCTGTTTCTCTTTGATCAGTCCTCCATCAAGCACAGTGTAGAGACACAGTTGTGATCTTTATTACAAAAACTGGCAATTCCTATTGGAAAGTAAATGAACTATGAATGACATAAAATATATTCTACCAGTAGAATTGGTTGTTGCTATTACAACTCTCTTTTATTCATAACAAATAGAGCTAATAAAAATAAAATAGAAAGACTTGGGGCTTACAGCTGATCTAAACCTCTTCCAGCTAATGAAAGCACAAAGCCAGGGGCTGTCTCACAGTTAACTTATACCTGAATGCAATAATTTCTCAGTTATTTTCAGAGTGATCTATCCTTTCCTCTCAACATCCTTCCTTATTTCTGTGTCTTTGGGGTGAGGTACCACGCTCACTCATTCCTAGTGGTAGGAACTTCCATATCTCCGGCACTGTGTGTTTTCAAATTGCCTTCTCTGGGAGTGTTTCTTTGATTCGCCTTAGCTCAGCACTCACTGGAGTTTTAATGGGAATTTTTTTTTGTTACTGTTTAATTTTTAAAGAAATGATGAAAACTCAGAGATTCGACCGCATGATGTGGTGCTAAGTGGTAGAAGGAGACTACAGTCACATTCTTGTCATTCTTCAACCTCACCTCCTGTCTCTGTGCACTCATGGGATCAGTGCCCCAAGGGAATCCTAAGAAACCAACTGCTACTGCATAAAGAGGAGGGAAGGATGAGTGACAGATGGAAATCTGCAAGCAAGACCTCAACATCACAAAGGCAGTCACCAGGGAAGCTCAGGGTAACTGATGCAGATGTTACCAACAGCCCTCCAATGAATTTATTAGAAGGGTAGCTTACTGATTCATCTATTTTTGCCACTAGGAAAAATGAAAAAAAAAAAAAACACCAAAAACAATGATTAAGTAACCTTAGATAAAGTAAAAAGAAAACATTTAACCTTAAAAGAGAAAATTCACCCTTTTTTTTGAATATCACCTCCCTTTGGCAAAGAAATAAGTCTATTTGCTGCTTATTAAACTGAGAAACTGAAAGCAATACCTAGGGAGTGAAATATGGCCTCAGGGAGAGCCAAGCTTTATTTCTTAAGCAATGCTTAGGTAGATGTGGGTTCATCCAGATAGGGCAAGATCTCTTTCTCTTTCTTGAAAGAAGAGCAACGAAAACTAAATTGAAATTAATCCTTCAAACAATTCAATATTCTAAGGTTCCAAGAACAAGAGCTTCTATGGGAATGCTTCGATGAACAGCACCAGTGCTGATTCAGTGTAGTATTGAATCTGTTCAGCAACTGGGAGTTCAGACTTGCCTAATGAGGCCCTTGGGTATTATATCCAATGTCACAGAACACCTTGTGGCAGGAAGATACAAAACTAACAAATTAAGGAAGTGCTTTTCTACGAGGGTCTACCATTATTTAGTTACAGTAGTAAATAAAATCAAAGAGGATCATTCTTCCCGCAGATTAGTTAACTGCTAAACCTGTCTCTGCAAATATTCTTGGAGCTGGTGACCGGAAAGTTGAGGATTTCCCGAGGAGAAATGAAGAAGTCACTTCCTTCCGAAATAACATAGCTATTTCTGTGTTACTGTTTGCCTACCCTTACTTCCCCAAAGTCTGAGTAATATAAAATGATGCACAGTTTCAGCAGGCCCTCAGAAACACAAGCAAACCCACCCCACCCTTTCTAAGTGTCAGGGATAACGGTGTTTCCAGAAACATAGCAGTTTGCAAATGTCATATCAGACAAGCAAAAAAGACAGGTATCTTTCTCATAGAACTCCAGGGTACCTCTGCTAAGGATAAAGGAGATGCCTGGTGATATTTAAATTGATCTGGAAACAAAGCATTTGGAGGCACTCTCAAATTCTTCTTAGTGGAACCGGCTTTTCCTAAGCCCCCAGTTTGTCTTATAGGACAACTCTTTTTTTCCTGTAAACTCTTTGGCAGTACTTAACAACGCTAATCACAATACTAATGTTAACAGTAAGATTAATCAGCTCCATGAATGAATGACTCCCAGCACACAATATAGCATTCTAAACTGTAGAGAGGAGAAATGACTGCTGTAGTCATTTACTAGCATGACACTGGGAGGTATCACAGCTGGCATGGGTAACTTGAACATCTGAAATGTATTTTCTCTCATTTTTTGAAACCAGAAGCCTGTCTCCGTGGCTTGTAGACAGTCATTTGCAGCCTGGCTGTTTGCATGGGCTAACACATGAGTGACACCAGATGGGCACTGTACCATTTGTCCAAATCTCTTGTTGTGAAGATACTAGACATATAGGATTAGGAGTTACTCTTGTAAGCCCAGTTTAATCCATTTACATATTCAAAGACTCTATCTCGAAACACAGTCTACAGATTTTTGCTATCTGTGGGGGTTCTTGGACCAGTCACCATGGATACCAAAGGATGTCTTGGCATGAATTTGTGAAAACACAATTCAGTTACTAACAGTTACTGCCTCCATTTTAATGATGAGACAAGTCAAATGGTAATATGCCCTGGAGTAATCATACTTCACTCATAAAATTGTCAATTCTGTAGGTGATTCTCCATTACTAAGTTTATACCAGAGATTATCCCACAGCCAACATAATTTAACTTTCATAACCATACCGGTTTCTTCTTACATAGGAAAACAAAGTAAGTCCTAGGAAATTGCACAGACTGCGAGTTTAATAAAATAAATATTACGCTTTATTGTCAAACAAAATGAAAATCCAGGGCCCTTCTGTACTATGAGTTTCTGGGGGATGGGGCTATTTAATTTATCTCTTGGTCAACAACTGTGAGTGCTTGGAAAATAAATGTTGCTGAATTAATCAATGAATCCTGGCCCACCTCTTTGTACGTATCTTTACATCGCCATTCAGGCATGGAGAAGAACTGCAGATAAAGCAAGAAGACACAATCCATTCATCCAGCTCAGCTATTTGTCACTTCACCTCAAAGTGGAAATATTTTATAAATACTCATCAATTAGGGTTCATAACAGTGCACATGATTGAGCAGCACACAGCTTTCAGTTTATAAGAGAAAACTACCCACACACATATTTGAATGATTTTTCTTCAGTGAATTTTTGGCAGGCTCACATAAGAAAATCACACCCATTTTGTGTCAGATTGTTTTCTGTTATCCCTTAGTTCCTAAATCACATGACAAATTGTTTTTGTTGGAAAAAATCCCTAATAAAAATCTAGCTCAGATTTAACTTCATAGGAGTATGTAGGGGAGAGCAGTAGGATCTTCATTTTATTTCATAGAGCATTAGCTAACAGCAAAGACTATATGTACATGTCTGTTAGGAAAATATAAATGAATGAGACAAAAAGCCAAAATGATCATCTGGTAATTACTCATCAGCCTTTCCTGTTGCATTATTTTAATTTTTTTTCAAAACACGTGGCTTCTGATAGCGTTTCTAGGGCTCTGATTAGAATAAAGGAGAAGTTCAAATTGTCTTATTTGCCTCCATTTCTTCTTTTATGTGATGGCTTTGAAATACCTTTCCTGAGAGCAATCAAGGGGTTTCTATCAGCTGACTATTCTCAGATGAAAAGCAACAGCTTTGATTTAAATGCCTGATTTATATGGACTTCACACTTTCTAGGGCCAGGGGCTATGCAAAGATGATTTTGGTGTTTCTGTGGCTCTTATTTATAAAACATGATTTTCGTGAAAAGGTTGTCTAACATTTTTGAAGTACAATGACTCTGAGTTGTATAAGACACATACTTCAGCTGTAGAACTCACCTCAGAGTTAGGAAGGAGGAAGGTATGTGAACTGTTATGGCTCATGCTCCTTACCACATAATACTTACTCATTTAGCTTCACTGTTTCTCAGTTTCTATGTGATTAAAAAGGTGATAAGGTCTCGTGAGGTTCCTGCCTTGGCTTAGGAGATACTGACAATTGATGGAGGCTGTGGAAGGGATACCAATTTTTCTTTGGGGGTATGGCCATGGGTAGTTTTCTCATGAATCAATGGGTGATCCTACACCCAATGCACATTTAGGCAACATTAATTGGATGTAGTATGTATTGGAAAAAAATAAGACTATTTGGACAAGAAGTTGGGGTAGGAACTTATTAGGGCAGGTCCCAGTGGAATTAGAGGAGAAATGAGAAATAGATATAATCATAATATATTGTGTACAGGTATGAACTAATTTTTCTACCTAATAGTCTTAAAGAGTTATAATACAGATTTCAGTAGAACACAGACAAGAACATGGAGAAGGCTGGCTATGCAAAGTGCTTACTGTGAAAATATAAGGACCTGAGTTCAGATTGCCAGAACCCTTACAAAAGCTAGGTATGGTGGTACCTGACTCTAAACCCTAGGGAAACAGAGAGGATGATCCAGAGGCTTGTTGGCTAGTCAGTCCAGTCCAGTTAATGAGCTTCAGGGTCAATGGGGACCCTATCTCTCCAAGATGAAAAGTGATAGAGAAAGATGCCCAGTATTCACTTCTGACTTCCCCATAAACATACACACATGTACTCATATATATTATACACATATATGCACACACACAGTCAACAAAAATGAAATAATTTAATATTGTCATTCTATCAGGTACGACTCAAAGTGAGCCGACACCCCTCTTATCACTGTATATGACCTGAACATCTGTTTTAATCTAGGAACAAGAAGTCCCTTTCTATGTAAGTTATTGTTTTTCTCAAAACCAATGTGAATCGAATGAAAATTATCAGCCTTAAAATACTGTACTCTACACATATCAGGACCAAAGGTCCTCACTGAAACTTTTAAAATTTTCTTATAGTGATAGATAAGAATTCCTGATGACTGTCACAGATTCCTCTCAGAGTTAGAGGAATGACAGGTTCTGGTGAAATGAATTGATTAGGAATGACTATATTGACAGCTCAGGAGTGTCCCCCAAGAGAAGAAAATGCTCGTTAAGTTTTGTTTGTTTGCTTGTTAAGACAGAATCACATGTATTCCACGCTAGCCTTCAATTCACTATGCAGCCCAGACTAGCTTCAATTCTTGATCCTCCTTTCCTCTACTTACAAAGCACTGAGATTTACATGTGTGTGTCACCATATAAGCTTCAGTATTTCATACTGGGACACTCGGTGTTCTGGTTGTGTTATTTCAGTACATGTTTATGGATTTTATAGTCAGGGTATGTTGGACATGTGAGGCTGAGGAGATGTGTCATCTATTAGACTGGATCGGCTAACCAACAAGCCTCGGTATCACCCTGCCTCTGTTTCCCTAGGGTTTAGACCTATAACATACACATTTCTTTTGCTTATGAAGGTAATTCATTTTGAGCACTTTGCTTTAGTGGCCTATATGAACTAATATACTAAAATAGCCAATGTACTATTTCCTTCTTTCTGAAACTAATTTTTAAGTTATTGTACAAAGTAGTGGGATTTATTACAATATTGTAATAGTTCTTATTCTTCCCCTCTTCTGTTGCCTCCCCATTTCCACCATGTCCTCCTTAGTTTGTCCTTCCGTTTAATCAGATCATCCCTGCTTGCATGTTGCATGTATTTTGCTATGCTTTCACTTGCCATCCACCCTTAAAAAAGTCTTAATCCCTTCTCATGGTCCTCTTTTCTAACACGCACATGCCAATAGATAATAAACATACAATGACAAAACCAAAACAGTTTAGATAATTTCTCTTATGAATATTCATACAATCGCAGGAGTAAAATCAAGGCTGCATTAAAACTTGATTCCAGGACTAGAAGAAGTAGTACATTATAACATTAGAGGTAGTACTCACCATAATTTATTATTTCACCTAATTAAAGTAGAATTAGAATATAATTTTATCTAGGATTTAATAAAATCCTAGAACCATTCCTTCCCAAATTTTAATTAAAACAGGAATGAAGCAAAGTGTTTTAAATATTATAGTAACTATCAAAACCAACTAACACTACACCAAGCAATAAAACATATAGCCTTCAACAGTGAAATGAGGAAAACGGAGGTGTTCATCAGTACAGTATTGCCAGACATTATTTAGATGCTCTTATTAAAACAGTAAAGCAATAAAATAAAATAAGCTGTAAATACTGGAAAGGAACATGATAAGTTTTAGTGGGTATATGAGTAAATACCTACATACACCAAATAACTCTTCAAACTCCATTAAATTAGTAAGAACAAATGGTAAGTTGATATAAAGCCCATATATGCAAATCAATAGCTTGTCACCCTCTCAAAATTGGAGCAATGATTTCCAGAAGAGTAATAAGGCCATTTGATGGGAAAAGTATAGTCTTTAATTGGAAAATTAAATATACATGTGAAAATAATGTCTCTGGATACATGTTTTACATTATCAACTAATATTCAGATTATATAAGGAAATACAAAACCAAAATTAAAATATCTACTTAGAAAATAACAAGAGTTGAAATGCCATCCTGTGGTAGGATAATTTTCATCAGGTACAAGGCTCTGGTTCAGTCCCTAGCAATGTCAGGGAATGAAAAATACTAGGGTAAATGATGAACAAGAAAGGCATGAGAAGACATTCCATGTGACTAAATGATATTGAAATGCAGATCAAGCCTACCTGAAATAATCCTTTTTAAGTATTGGCAAGTATGTGCAGGATTCTTTTGTATCATTAGTGAGAATTTACAATGCTGTAGCCACTGTGGAAAAATGAATGGCAATTCCTCAACACACAAACCCGTAAGCTCACACACACACACACACACACACACACACACACACACACACACACATGCAACCTTATGTGGTCTGTTTACTCCATGTCCATCTGTATCCTGGAATGAGCCAAAAACAGGGACCAAACTAGATATTTCTATACCTTTGCTCATAGTAACATTATTCACAATATTGAGAATGTATAAACAAAAAAAAAAAACCCAAGTACCTATTGATGAATGAATAAAAAAATGTGATCTACAGACACAATGAAACACTAGTTAGCTTTAAAAAGAAATATAATTGTGTACATAGTAGCATGTGGATGAGCCTTGAAGAAATTGAAATAAGCGAAGTAGCTAAGTGAAATAAGCCAGGCACAAATCACATAAGTTGCCTAGAATATTCAGTTCAAAGATACAAAAAGGAGAGTAGTGGTCATTTGGCCTGGGGAATGGTGGTTTATTGTGTGAAGAATAACAGTTTGTGATGCCAGAGAAGGTCCTGGAGAATGATGCCATTATAGTTAGTCCCATTGAATAGTATACTTAAATATAGCTAAAATGGCAAACTTTTGTCATGTATGCTTTACCATAACAAAAAAATCAACAGCTCACCATAACAAGAAAAGGACACAATAAAAACAATCTATAAAATATCTTGACAGAATCAACAAGGAAGCCAAACAAGAAAAATCTTCCTAAAGTAAACTATAAGTTAGAAGAGCATAAACTATTTACATATGTGAAAGTAACATGGCAGTAACAAATAGGGACAATAGGAATATATTAACTATGTCATTCTTTAAGGTACTTCTGAACAGAATCTCATTGCTTTTGAAGTTCATAAAGAAAGATAAATGCATAAGAGCTGCAAAGGAAAATCTACAGTGAAAAATAAGGAAACAGGAAATTTCAGGACATGCCTATAATGTCAGAAGGGAGGCAGAGCAGTGCAAATTCCAAGCCAGTGTCATCTACAGGGTGAGTGTCAACCAGCCAGGAGAATGTAGTGAGACCTTATCTCAAAACAACAACAAAATCAAATAGAATACGGACAGTCTTTAGACATTAAAATGTTAACAAATGGACTGGATTCAGAACAATCTCTCATTGGGAAACAAATTACAACTGGGCAGACTTACTGAGAATGGAGTATGAATTCATAGTCACCCATTCCTAAGTCATGGAAGGATAGTCCTGAAGATCAGGATGCAACATTGGATAAGGCACAGTGTTGTGTATTGGGGGAACACAGAATAATCTCTTGTGTGTTGAGGGAAGGCTGAAGAGCAGTTTGGTGATCTATTTTGTACCCTGATAAAATCTGACTGAAGACAGAAGGACAGAACAAGCCACTAGATTAAACATAGAGGCCAGGCAGTGGTGACACACATCTTTAATTCTAGCAGAGATCCTTCTGGATCTCTGTGAGTTCAAAGCCATCATGGACTACATGAGATTGACTCAGTCTAGGAGAGAAACAGAGACAGGCAGTGGTGGCACACACCTTTAACCCCAGCACTTGAGAGCTCATGCCTTTGCTTGGGAAGTCACATGCCATTAATCCCAACACTAGGAAGAAAGTGATGGCTGGGCAGAGAAAGGTATATAAGGTGAGAGGAGACAGGAACTGAAGCCTTTTCAGGCTGAGGAGTCCTAGAGGTAAGAGGTTCCTGTGCCTTGTTCCTTTGTCTCTCTGATCTTTCAGCATTTACCCCAATATCTGGCTCTGGGTTTTTTTTTATTAAAAGACCTTTTAGAATTTGTGTTATGGAGCAGAGAACAGCAAAGTGGTTCTTGAAGAAGGCTGAGGAGAGCTGTCGAGTGCCCAGTGTCTTGTAGGTGATGTTTACTTGCACCTTACTGAATTTGCCAGTGTGCTCCTTAAAGCAATTCTGTGTTCACAACAGAAAGCCTTTAAAGAACGCACCTACAACTGCTAATGCTTAAAAATAAATCTTTCTGAACACGGAAATTTTAGAAAATGTATTAACCTCCAATACCAAATTTTAACAGGAAAATTTTAGTATTTTAAAAGTTAGCAAGTGGCCACTTGGGACAGTGTGAAATAGTTGTGAGGAATAAAATGTTGTCTGCTGTGTAGAAGACAGGGAGAAAGCACACTTTCAAAACATGATCCCAAATACAGCCTTCCTCCTCCATGTTGCTTCTATCATGTACTTTGTGTCTCTGTGACGAGAAATGTAACTAACAAATAACTGAATAACCCTCACTTTTAAAGATTTTTTCTCTAACCTATCAGTCCCTGGAGTAGAGCACTTTTGACACCTGCTCATGGCCATGTGCTTTTATTCATGAAGCCATTGCAAGTCTATAGAAATTCATTTCCTGCCACCACTCATCTTAGCGCCACTATGATAACTTCAGCGTTGATTCAACAGTAACGATATGACAGGCTACAAATAAACAGCAGTCACTTCCATCAAAGCTGGAAGATTTGTTATGATGGATATATTCAGACACACCGATCTCTTTTTAGAAAACGCAATTTTATGGAAAAATGCAAGATAATTGGTCTTCAGCTCTTGCAATAATCTTAGATGGCACCTGCAATATTAAAATTAATACAGGGCTTCTCCATGTTAGAATAGACCTTCTGATGGAGTCTGTCTTGTGAAAAGGCTCTGACACAACTTATGTGTGCTTGGATTGTAGGCTGCTTTTGGATGTAGGAGCATTTTTAAAAAAAGATGTGATACTTGTCCATCCACTTGGAAATTGGAAGTTCTTTATTCAGCCACATATCCTGGCTGGCCTTATCTCTCTGCCTCAGCTTTTGCTTCGCATTGTGCAACATAGGTGGCAGGTTTTATTGGGCACTGGAAGATTCTCCAAGGCAATGATGTCGGATCTGCAGCCTCTGCCTGAACACTGGGTCTGCTTACCAGAGAGCACATACACATGACTCTCGAGGATTTATTCCGTCTCCCGCTGTCCCCAATTTCTCCTACTCTGGCTACCACCATGCATATTAAGTAGGACAGAGATCCACTTGGCTCCTTTAAGTTTCACTTAAACCAGTAGGGAGAACAAAACAAACTCTGTTGAAGGTAAAGAGCAGTAGCCGGCATGGCAGCGGGACCTCTCACTTCCTGAGAAAGCTTGGCTGATGAGTGATGATCTTCCTTGTGGGGCCAAGTCCAAGCTCTAAGAATCCAGCGGCAACGGAGGCAGCAGGGACCTGAACACATGGCTGGTGTGACTTTTTTGTATGAAAATGAACTTGTTTTCTGAGAGATCAGTCCTCTCTTGTCATTGCCAGTGATGACCCACTTTCCATAAGCTACCTGTTAAACTCCATCGTACACCCACACTTTTACTTTAAACAAATATTCCTCCTTAGGTCATAGCCTTTCAAAGGAAATCCACAAGACAAAGCTGGTTCACAAAGACATGATATCTGTGCTATGAGGAAAGCCAGCCCTAGATTATACGTTATGTCTTTGTTTGCTCTTACGCTAGTTGACATTGAGCCTGGTGCATTCAGCATGCAAGGTAAGCATGCTGCCACTGAAAGCTACCCCTAGTTCCACTTTTACTTTGAGATAAGTTCTCAGTAAGTTGTCCAGGGTATCCTGAAACTCATTTTCTCCAGCGTTAGCCTCCTGGGGATTTTGGCATTTAGGAGTACACCACCACATCTAGCTAATTTACAAAAATAAATCCATTATTAGCAGGCATAGATTTTATTACTGGCCCAACTGGAGCACAGATTTATGTATGTAGAGTTCTCATGTGCTTCTTTGAGTGCCCCATACTGGTGAAGACCTGTGCACAGCACATCAAATCATGCATGATAGCAATGAAGAGAGAGCCCGTGAAGCCACCACTCTCATCTTTAGTTACATGTACAAATGTATTTACACATACACCTACAGAGGCCCCGGCGAGGTTGCAGAATCCGTCCACAGTCACAGCTGATGACCGTCTGAAGAAAAAGAGGACTTTTCCATCCTGACTCTAGGTAGGAGCTCTTAAAACTCTGTATTCCTAATAGTACCTCAAGAAGTGATGCTCAAGGAAATCGCATTGATTTTCTTTAATTTTAAAATCAATATTCAACTATCTGTTTACAAACTCTATTGCTATAAGCATACATTGCTATTATATATGTGTGTATATATATATATATACTCTATACTGTTATTATGTCAAGAATATATTCTTTAATCCATCCCCTTTTAGACTAAGGAGCAGCTGTGTAATAGACAATATGCTGTTATTCACTGTGCTGCTTCACAAATCCCAATGTATTCCTCTCATCTAACTGAAACTGTGTGCTGTGATCTATGATCATCTTTTCTTTCCCCTCCCCCAATCTCAAGCCTGTGGTAACCTCAACTATATACACTTCTATGTCATGAACTGCTTTATATTCCATATATACATATATATGTATATAAATATGTGTGTGTATATATATATGAGTTAATAAGTTTAATTTATCCCTAATTTGCCCCTTAATGATACTGCTTGGGTAGCAGAAATCACTACGGATCAGTTTCTTTGAGGAGAAGGGTGGATGGAAAACACACACACACACACACACACACACACAGACACACACACACACATGCACATGGGACGGGGGGGTCATATAAATGAGAATTTTTATATATGATAAGAACTTGGTGTATGACAAGGATAAAAAAAAAAGATGGCATATCTCAGCTAGGCCAGTGCATTTTCTAATTATTTATTGTGAAGATACTTTTTGGGCACAGAATCATTCAAATCTTTGTACTCCAATACATGGGATAGCACCTTATATATGAAGGAGTCATGGCCTTATTCATTGGCCCACAGGAAGTGAAGGCAGCGTAAGTGAAAATTCTTAAACAATTTGTACATTAATCACTAAACCATCTCAGCTGACAGAAGGCTTTCTGCACACCACAGAAAAGGATGCATTTGGGAATCTGCCTTTTGTTTTGTTCAACTCCTTCAGTTTCCACCATAGGGGAATGCACAAATGGAAGTGACAGTCTACAGAGCTGTCCAGGCTCCACAAGCATGGGGCTGACAAGGCAGAGTGCTTCCACTGAAGCTAAAAAAAAAAAAAAAAAAAAAAAAAAAAAAAAAAAAAAATCGAGAGCTTGGGAGTCAAATGCTACAAATCTGGATGGGATTCCTTTAGAAACAATGCAGCCATGAAGACAAGTAAGTATAATGGGTATTTAACCGTCTTCACTATGAAGTGTTGATTCCTTAGACACTTACAACGTTCATGAATGATGTAGGGGCTGGCTATGATGAATGCCAAGCAATTCCTCATGATACTTTCAGGGAATTTACTCCCCTCCCCCCAGGGCAAAAGGGCTCCTGGGCTCAGTTATCATTTGTTCTGGGGGAGAATGTGCAGTCTCACCAGCCGCTGCTTTTACCTTCCTCAGTGAAGCACTTATTTTGATTCCCTGGCTGTGGTTGTTCAAGAACAACTGTATCCTTGTAAATTCGTGCATGGTGAGCAGGTCTTGATGTCGCACTTTCTTTCTCTGTTCGCACTTTTGTCCTTTCCAGTTATTGCAAGGTGAACAGCTTTCACACCAACCTTCAGATCATATGTCTCCCCATTTGACCAAAAGCACACATATACATGTGCACGTCTACAGATCCGTGAACATGAATATATATGCATATGTAGCTATGTATGCACAAATGTGTAGATATACACTTGATACATAAAGATATTATTCTGGGATGTCTGAAAACTCAAATGATATTTGGAATTCACTGTTAACAAAAGAACTCTGGGGTACATGAACTGTTAAAATGTTATTCTGTATCCTCTGCCTGCACATCACCTACTTGACTGAAGTAAATTAGTCGGTATTCTCACGAAAATTTTTATTGAGCTCCTACTAAATATTAGGTACTTTTCTGAGTCCTAGTGAGAGATCAGAAAACATAGCATAGTTCTATTTTTAATAGAGATATTAATTAATAGGAATATAACATCCAGATCAATGTGATATTTGGAAGTTTTAAGTGCTAACAAGGCCTGATAAGAAGAGGGTCGTGATGTAAGCAATATCACAATATGACCTGAGAGTTAGGAAAGTAAGCTGTACATTTCCTGAAGGAAAAGGGCCCTCTTCAGAGGTAATAATGGCAAAAGAATAAGTCATCACGAGCTTGGCATGCTTTTGAACAACCACCGAACCAATGTGTCCAAAGTGGAGAGTGCAAGGAAGGAGATGTGAGAAAGATTGTGTGCAGAAGAGACAAGACTATACACAGTCTCCTGGGAATCACCTCACTGAAGTTAGTTCTTTGTCTGCCTCTATTCTGAGGAGGCAAGTTAGCTCTCCAAGTGCCTCTGGTCATAACATAGAATTAGATATTGAAAAACAGACAAGAGAGGGAAGCAGACAGGATGGAGGAAGACACAAATGTATATGAAAAACAAATGAAGTGATCATCTCTGGATATTAATAAGAAGTGGGAGAAAAATTACAGAGAAAATTGGAAACCAGAACCAATGGCTGAACATTTCCGTGCTCAGGATGGGCAATAAAGTGTGTGAGGGAATTTTTCTAGAGCTATCCAATGATAGAATTGGTTCTCCAAGAAAAGAGTAAAATTTCATACCATGTGGAGGCCCACAGAGGCTATCAAGTGAGACCTTATTCAGGGTCAGAGAATCTGAGTTTGCTTTACCCAGCAGGGCTGCAGGAGATGATTTGGCCACAAGCATGTTTACCAGGTGTTTGGAAGGGTCTACACTTGGCTCTACAGTGTGCTTTGATCTTGCAAGGGGGAGGTCTTTTGCCTCTTTCCTTGGCATGTTATAAAAAGCCATTTTCAATAAAGGACAAGACTGTTATTGGGTTTTGACCCAGGCCCTCCCGAAGCAATCCTGTGTTTCTGTCTTTCTTCTCATCTTCTCTCTTTCTATCTGATATTTCCTCATTCCTTTCTCCTCCACCTAAGAATCCTTCAAAGGGTGGGAGCTGGGCTCCCATAATACCAGACATGTTCCTAAAGAGGTTAGAAATTCACTGTGCATAGGTGTCTTATAGGGCTTTTCTAGATGGTTACAAAAGAACCCATTCTAAGAAAAGGAAGAATATATGAAAAAAATCTGAATTTTTGAAAAACAGACATGTTCATCTGTGTTAATTATCTTATCTCACTTGACTAAACTAGTTTTACTTTTTGACAAGTTGTTATCACCTCCAGTGGGAAAAAATCAGTAGCCATTTGTATAGCATTAATATTCGATAAAGTCATATTTTCATGACAAATACATTAATACAGTTGGCAGAAATATCCTTGTGGATTTGATCCTTAAGGATATTTTTGGTATATAGCCTGTCATTTAGGAAATCCTACTAGTAAAATCATCCATTAAAAATATGCCTTTGACCCCTGAAAATTACAGGCAGCTATAACTAAATTATTACTTGCTTAAAACCCTGGAGTAATGGTGGGGATGTAGCAGATAAAATTGGTCATTCTGAGGGCTGTGGAGGGGGCATCTTATCATCATAGTATTTCACACAGTGTCTAACATGTTTTCTTATCAATGGAACTTAATGTCAAGATAACAATAGTACCAAGGGTTTCAGTCAACAGGTATGGGAGGGTGTAAGTTAAGAAATCTTTCTTCAAGTGGATCTTCAGTCACAAATAGACAGTTGTAAAATGTCAGTTATGGAGAATGAGTAGTTTTAGAAGTCTTCTGCACAGTCAATACTGTACAGGGAAAGAAATTTGTGTGCAGAGTAGATCTGTCAAGTGTTTTATCCACAACAAATGGGAGGAAAAATAATCTTCAAGGGGGTCTTCTTAACACCACACAACTTTTTAACAAGAAGTCAAATTCTTATTTATAACTAAGAATTTACTATGGAGTACTTTAAAGAATAAAATGTATTTGTCTAGTACTTTGGAGATATGAAAAGAAGGGGGAATGGAAAGAGGGAAGATTAGTCTATCTAATAAGAACCACAAAATAATCTATTGGCTGCATCCTACCCAGAATACATCTCAGTGAGATTATTATTTTTGCAGAAACTTTCTTTACTTTAGTGTGGTTTAATAGGAACAACAGAAATAATACAAGAGAATAAATATAATAACCATGGGAAGTTAAGGGACACAGTCTCCAGAAACAAAGCAAAAGTTAAATGTGGGAGTCAGTAAAATGATTCAGCGATAATGTGCTTGCTGTTCAAACCTATCCACCTAAGTTTGATTCCTGAGCCCACATAAGGATGGATGGGAAAAAATGGACTCCTGAGTGTTGTCCTCTGATCTCCACATGCATGGCATATGCACCCCCTTCACCACACACACACACACACACACACACACACACACACACACACACCACACACACACAAACACACATTGCACACATATATACACACAAAAATAAACACATTTTAGAGGGTTAAGTGCATCACTGAAGAAATGAAATGTTTTCTTAAGATGAGACTTTTATTAAAAAGCCATGTACTAAGTGAAGGTAGCAGAATGAAAATCAGTAGATGGAAGTGAAAGGAATCAAAACAAAGGCAGATTTCTTGATCATCGGGAGTTAACAACAAAACCCACATTGAAATGACAGAGTCCTGAGAGTTTCGCCTCCAATACTCTACCTTGTTACTTCTCATCATGCAAACACTTCATTTCCTTCATGGGGCTTATTCCTTTCATTTCGCCTCTTTTTGTTGGAATACAACTTCAGTAAAGAAACCCATTAACTCATTTTTTAATTCCTGGAGCAAAACATGGGACATAGTCCACTTTACTAATGTGAACCTGCTATGAACCTTTAAGGAAATGTGTCATTAAAACTAGAAGCACAGACTGGGTTCTTGTCTATCATATACTGGCCATCTACCTCACTCCTCTCATGTTTATCATTCTCTAGTGCTTCCCATTGCTTTAGAATAAAACCAAAATCTTTAAAATGGCCCAAAGGCTCTCCATGGCCTTACTCTTACAAATCTCTCCTTGCTTCACATAGGAGCATGCCCCTTTTTCTCACTGAGATTTCCTCTGTCCTTTCAAGTCCAGTGAGAGGCCTTCCTTGGCTACACAATGACAGGTAAAAATTTTCCTTTCATCCCTGGTACTCACCTTTCATCACATAATTTCTACAAATGTTATTACATTTCTTCTATCCACTACGAGAACTAAGTTCATGATAGTGGTGTCTCCCTGTTTACCTCACAACTATGCCAAATATCCAGACAATGTCTGGCTCAGAGAAGGTACCCAATAATATTTTAGAGAAAAATAAGTGTATCTTTAAGCACAACTGTTTTCAAAAACAAGGCCAGGTGATTTCCTGTTGGCTATTTCTCATAGCTGTCACTCTTCATATCCATGCATGTGCTTTGGCTCCTGACACACATAACCCAATGCTTATATTCACAAGCCCCATCATATGTACATATTTATTTTATGTAATTTTTAAATTGGAAAGTATGACAGTAGCCAATTTCTAGTTTCTCTGCTATGTGATAAAAAGATTTATTTTCACAAAGACCACATTGAACTCATCTAAGGAAAGGGGGCCACAAATCCAAAGCTGTAGTATGACTATTACTCAGTTGTAAAAGTGGCCAGAGAAGCAATTGTCAATATTTTCTCCATCAAGTAAAGAGCTAAAAGTGAGCCACTCAAATGAAAAGAGCTATGCCAGGGGTGTGACGCACATCTGTAAGCCCTGTCACTGAGGAGGCTGAGGCAGGGAATCTTTTGAACTTAGGAGTTTGTGGATAGCTTGGGTAACATAGCCAGATTCCTGAAGGAAGAGATGAGAAGGAAGGAAGGAAGGAAGGAAGGAAGGAAGGAAGGAAGGGGGAGGAATAAAGAAAAAGAAAGAAAATAAGCAGAAAGGAAATAAAAGAAATGAATAATAGAAAAGAAATGAAGAAAAAAGAGAAGAACAAGAGATGTAAGTTCTATCCTTCAAGACAGCATTCTCTCTAGGGTGTGGCAGTCAGAGTCAAATTCAATGGCATCCACATCATCAGCCCAGTGGTTCACATGGGTATTTTTCAGAGGGCTAGATAAATAAACTCTGAAAATTCTTCTCTTTCTCGTTTCTGCTGTAATACAAATGTATTGATCCAGGGCCCACTATTTCATGGCACTCACATGCTTCAGTAATAGAGAGGATTTATTTTTATCTTTTATCTCAAAGAGTTGAGACCATTTCTCCCTCCCCCAATACAAAACTACTACTTTTCTCTGTTCTTCCCTCTCTATACCCAACACCCCACCAACTGAATGACAGGGTTAACAAGAGGATTGTTACATGAAAACTCCATTTCCACTTATGTTCCTCTTCTTACATGTCCAAAGTCAGGGGAGCAAATTCTAAGGAAAGAGTTGCTGGCAGTAAATCAGATGAATTATGGTGAATGATAGATAGTTAACCAGTTGTTTACTTCTCCATGGGAAGTAGTTAATGTTGAGATTTGAAAATAGCCAAGAGTTTCTTAAGAATATTAATTGGATTGTTTGATATTTTGCTGTCTAGTTTCTTGAGTTCTTTATATATTTTGGAGATCATCCCTCTGCCGGATATGGGGTTGGTGAAGATCTTTCCCCATTCTGTAGGCTGTCATTTTGTCTTATTTACTGTGTCTTTTGCCTTACAGAAACTTCTCAGTTTCAGGAGGTTCCATTTACTAATTGTTGCTCTCAGTGTTGGTGCTACTGGTGTTATATTTAGGAAGAGGTTTCCTGTGCCAATGCATTCTAGGCTACTTCCTACTTTCTCCTCTATCAAGTTCAGTGTAGGTGGATTTATGTTGAAGTCTTTGATCTACTTGGATTTGAGTTTTGTGCATGGTGATAGATATGGATCTATTTGCAATCTTCTGTATGCTAACATCCAGTTATGCCAGCACCATTTGTTGAAGATGCCTTTTTTTTTTTACATTGTACAGTTTTGGCTTCTTTGTCAAAAATCAGGTATTAATAGGTGTGTGGATTCATATCAGAGTCTTCAATTCAATTCCATTGACCCACATGTCTGTTTTTATGCCAATACCAAGCTGTTTTTATTATTATAGCTCTATAGTAGAGCTTGAAGTCAGGGGTGGTGATGCCTCCAGAAGTTGCTTTATTGTGAAGGATTGGTGATATTTTATTTGTGCTTTAATAAAGCTTGCCTGGAGATCAGGGGGATAAGGCCAGACATTTTAAGTAAACAAAAAGTCAGGCAGCACATGCCCTGAACAGAGTCAAGCATGGTGACACATGCCTTTAATCCCAGTACCAACCATAGAGACCTGGAGGTCTGTACAGACAGGCAGTGACAAGGAAGTGAGGTAGCTGGGCTATGATAGACAATGAGAGGGCAGAACAACAAGGCAATAAAGGTGTGGGTAAGACGGGAAGTAGCTCGCATTTGGAAACTGTAGAGTTGGTGAGGTAAGGTTGGCTGGTGGTTTTCCCTATTTCCCTGATCTTTCTAAGGCTTTCACCCCTATATTTGGCTCTGTGTTTTTTTATTTAATAAGACCTTTTAGAAATTTGTCTACAAAGGATTGTTTTAGATATCCAAGGTTTTCTGTTTTTCCATATGAAGTTGAATATTGTTCTTTTAAGGTCTGTGAAGACTTGTGTTGAGATTTTTGATGGGGATTTGAGGGGTCCCTGGCAGTGTGATCAGGATCTATCCCTGATGCATGAGCTGGCTTTCTGGATCCCATTACCTATGGTTGGCCACCTTGCTTACCCTTGAGGCAGGGGACAGGGGCTGGGTCCTGCCTCAACTGAATTACCAGACTTTGCTGTCCCTCCGTGGGAGAACTTACCCTTTCAAAGGAGGGAATGAGGGATGAGTCAAGGAGGGCTAGGTGGGGGTGGGGGTGGGAGGAGGGATGAGAGGGGGATCTGTGGTTGGTATATAAAATGAATAAAAAAAATTTTAAATACAAAAAGAATATTAGACAATGTTTCTTTCTCTCCTTGTCTCATTCAGAACTACATAAGGACAATTTGCCATGATAAGCTGTTTTAAATTTACACTTTTCCGTTGGGAAAATGAGCCTACTGGAATAAACAGAAAGACTTCGTGACTAGATTAGTGTTTTAGTTTTGTCTTGGTTAATTTCCCTGACCTCTTGTTGACGCCACTTATTTGCCCACATCTACTCATCCTATAAGATTAAATCCAACACTGATGGAGCATCTACTACTATCCTTTCAATAAATGCCTCTTGGACAAAGTACTTGTCTGACGTGTGGAAAGCCCTGCCTTTGATCCTCAGAATGGTATAAATTGGGTGGGTATTGCAGAACACACCTTTAATCCTAACCCTTGGGAGACAGAGGCAGGAGGATCACAAGTTCATAGTTATTCTCAAGGACAATCTGGGTGACCAGAGACCTTGTTTCAAAATAAATAAACAAACAAACAACCTGGGTCTCCCATAGACCAGACCGTTAGGTACACATTCACAGTTCTAAGACAGAGGAGGGGGCAAAAGGAAACCAAAGTTCTTCCACCCCCCACTCACCCATATATGATCCCGTGCCCTCCCTTCCTTCTGCAAAAAGTAGGAAATGAATGAATCTTGTAGAATGAAGAAGCTAAGCATATGCACTTCATAAACATCCATGAACTCAGAGGCTCTCCACCGCTGTAGCAGTAGAGGTCCCGAATGATCTCTCATTTACTGCAGTTGTATCAAACACAGCATGGACTCACTGAGGAGCACAAGCTGCAGGAATGCTCACCAGCCTGTGAACTCTTTGAAGTGGAAATGATGCACACAAAGCCAGCCCATGGCAGCAAGTCACAGATGTTGCTTTTGGCCTCACCTGCTCATCTCTCTCCCCATTGGGAGGATTGCCATAAGTACTCAACTTCACGGAAAGTGTGGTGCCAGCATTCAGACCCTTCAGAGCTGCCACTGATCACAGTGAAGGGCTGAAGCACCCTCTACTCACTTATAATCATCTCCTGACAGGTAAATGGGGGAGGAGGATGAAAGGAACAGTAAAATAACAGGGTGAGAGAAGGAAGACTAAAAGGGAGACATAGGCAAATCAGAATTTGTACGATGTCCTGACAATGATGCCTTTTCTTCCAAACTGTTCTGGGTACCACATTTCAAATGACCAGTTCTGTGAACAAAGGAAAAGTAACCCAGGTTTGTCAGTGACCCTTGCAGCCAACCTTCTAGTTCTCACTATGGAGCCAAAAAGCATATTTTCTTTGAGAAACCAAAGTGGTGGAAAAACTATAATTTTCCACAAAACAACAAATAGACAGGTGATAGATTCAGCATTTGGATTAGGGAAAAACTTATTATAATGAGCTGAGGAGGAAGCAGTTCTTCCTGGATATGTATTCATGGTCTCTTCATGAATACAGCTTAAAGAATCTTAGCTTAGTTTCGTGTTTCCTGATTAAAGCAAACTGAACTTGATTTCCTAATACTCTGCTACTTCTAGGCTCTGATGCTGTTATGAACAATAGGGTGATGTTAGCAAACAACACTACACAAGACCTAGTGCATCTAAGAGCCCTAGAAGTGCTGGAGAATATAAGATATTTTCGTTAGCATTGTCCTACTCACTTTCCCTTGTTTGTGGTCATTACACAAGGACTCTTTAAATTCATAGAAAAATAATCCCAGAGGTGTCTGCAATGTTCCTCGCCATATGGTCTTTACAGCCTCACCCCTGAAGGGGTGTTCAACTGGACTAGGAAGTTAGGAAGTGAGGACGGGAGAGAAGGAAAAGAATGGCATACACTAGTAATCAATAGGTTAAGGAGATCCAGGCTATGATACACAGATCCTGTATTTGGAAGAGGAAACAGACTTAAGAAGCACGTCCATCTCTAAGTGCTGATTTATAGGGAGTTTTAAGGCTTTGATCGAAGACTTGTTCTCTCTTCTTATGTTCACAGTGTCAATTCACATGAAGTGCTCTGATTCTCTTCTAAGAGTTTCCAGTAGTCAAGCGCTATCTCCTGGCAATTCATTTGGACAGCTGTTTATTTCCCTTGGGATTTTTGAAGCAGGAAATGGAAGAGCTAGCCAAGAAGCTAACACAGGGAGATGCCTTTCTTTCCGCTGGCTTCTGAAAGGTGAGGCTTCTAGAAAGGACCTCTGCTGCTTGTTGGAAAGCCCATGAGGTTCCTTAAAAGGTGACTTTGCTAACAAGGGAGATGTGGAACCTGAAACTCATCACAGCATTAACTCAGTACCAATTTTATTGCTGACTGGTTTGAGAACAAAACTGCTTTCGTCAATAAACAGAGTTGGGTTAACCTAAGCATTTCTTCCAGTTCCGTTCACTTTCTTATGTTTTTCAGTGCTGTAGCAAGGTCAACATATATTAAAATTTCCCCCTGAATAGCATATGGATTTAGCAACCTACTGCCAAGGGGCCATATACCTATAAATAAAGAACTAGAGCTATCTAAGCCGTACCATATGCTGCCTAATTTACCCAGTAAGTATTACTGTAAACACTTTTGTGAATACTTTGACCAATGATGCTACTTTCTAGATTTTTTAAAGCAAGTGTCAAGTATAAAAATGGGCATTTTTGAGCTGAATCCCCAGAGGAGTCCTTGCCCTGGAGGAGACGGGAATGGGAGGTGAGCTGGGGGGAGGGGGGGCAGCTGGAGGAGGGAAGACAGGGGAAT
Source organism: Peromyscus nudipes (assembly GCA_902168325.1). Classification (NCBI taxonomy): domain Eukaryota; kingdom Metazoa; phylum Chordata; class Mammalia; order Rodentia; family Cricetidae; genus Peromyscus; species Peromyscus nudipes. The sequence goes on from CABHPH010153738.1 coordinate 25,895, forward strand.
CCATGGCTGATATGTAAAATTAAATTAAATTATAAAATAAATTTTAAAAAATGGGCATTTTGAAATAAAAATATTTATTTTGGAATGCTTCTTGAAACAATCAAAATTACACCTGTTATATTATGGATATTTTGTGTTTGACTTGGGTTAAGTTCTAAAATTATAGACCTTCATAAAAACTGAACAGTGGTGTTCTTAAAACAATGAGAGGTTGGTCTGAGGTCTCAGAGGGTAGAGGTACTGACTGCACAAACCAGACAGCCAAATTTGACAAACACTGGATACATAGTAGAAGGAGAAATTGACTCCCAAAGGTTGTCATCTAAGGTACACACACACACA
>CABHPH010153739.1:0-40990 GCA_902168325.1 Peromyscus nudipes
CAGGAAACCCAAGGGCTCTTAGGAAACATGGGACAAATTAGTATCACTTCCTTGGGAAAAATTGGTACCACTTCCTCAGGATATTATACCACCATGTGACTACTAGAATTGTAGCAACAATACACTAGCCAGGGTTAAAACACCACCAGTGACAACCAGGAAGATGGAACAAAACCAGAGCTTCAATACCCTTGCTGAGCCACCATACCAACACTTAGGAAGCCTGCAGTCTTGTAGTGATGGAACTTGGTACATTTCCTTATTAATTTAGCCACTGTCAAGAGGAGGAAGAGATTCAGAGACAGATTCAAATACAAGGAGAACATCCCCAGGGCATAATCTAAAAGAACAGAGAATGATCCCTGTGTCCATGAACAGAACTCGGATGAGTTAGATGGACTGCACCCACTCACCTTTGCCTCCCTACATGCAGTTTATGATTATAGCCAAATTGAAAGAAATCACTTTCCTTAGGGCTGCAGTAGTGTTTACTCAGCCAATGCACCAGAGGTACAAATAACTCAGACTATATACTTAAGCATATGTAGTTAATTTTCTATAAGCCTCCAGTCTCACTAAGTACCAGGGAAACTTGCTAATTAGCTTCCTAATTAAAGTTTCTGTCTCTTAGGATTTAACCAATCTCTTTTTGGTTAAGTAATAAGATTATTCAGTGTTCAATTTTCTTTTGGGACTAGCATGAATGGTACATTTTGGATCATTCAGTCTTTCTGGGTAAGTTCTCAACCTTTCAGGGTACTGACCTACCCTTTTTTTCCTTTTTAAAGTGATGTATCAGGCATCTTATAGTGGTCCCACTGTGAGTATCCTCTGGGGGCTTCCTGGTCTCTATGATGTGGTTTTTTTTTTCTTTTTAACTGCAACCTCTTGTGATAGTTACTATGGTGTGGCCAATTTCATATGAGTCTCTGGTGTCATGCTCAGGAACTTATTTCTGGAGCCTGGGTCACAGCCAACTGAACCTTTATGAAGACGCCTTTCCTTGGATTCTCTTTATCCTGCTGGGCCCTAGCTCTCCTGGCACTCCCCATCTCTTCAGCAAGGTGCATGGGTAATCTGTTCAGACAAGATGTTCCCAATGGCAAATAAAGAGCACTGCTCCAGGCTCACCTATCCAGCCCTTTGGCATGAACCAAAGAGTGAGCCAGGGTTCCCAGAAGGTCGGCAGCATCCATCATTTTTCCCAGGGATACAGTCCAGAACCCTAGGACTGTGGTACCTCAGCACTTCCCATGTTCCCATTCATTGAAAGCAGAGGCTCCAGAAGGAGAGAAGATGAAAGTCCTGGCTTATGGGACTCATCTCCCATTCCCCACTCCTCACAAAACTGAAGATGTTGAAAAGATCAGACTTACCACCTCTATTTTCTAAGGGGCCTATATCAATTCTCAAAGGTCAGGACCACATGGATTAGATCTGTTGAAGAAAGGAGATTTGAAAGTTAGGAATTCTAACACTGTCCCTATAAAGATTGTCTTTTAAGACTTTTACTAAATAGATTAAACAGCTTTTTCTATGCAGTATAATGTTTTCCTGTGTGCTTACAAGGCCACTGACAATGGAGAAAATAGCAATGAGTTAGTTATGTCTATCTATAACACATCTACAGCATATCTAACACTGTAATTATTTGTGTGTTTATATATAAATTACTTACACTACAAAAATAGTGTTACAAGAGTAGTTAGAATGACAATGAAGAATGGAAGGAAACATGGTGTTTGCCACTAGCTATCCAGTAAGACAGGGAACATTGCCCATTCTCTCCCATCCTCAGCAGCGTGTTGCTAAGATAAGACCTACAGGTTAGCTGGTCCTTTACATCAGTTATGATCCCTTCTTGAGTGATTTGATGAACAATCATGATTTATCTGGAAGCTTTTTCTCTTCAGTTACACTAGGGAATTAAATTTAAAATGCTCTAAGATAGTCTTTGAATGAATACTAGATGAAGAGGGGTCTGCAACGCCGTCTAATTAAACTTTTCTATGTCCTGGCATGGTTTCAATAAAATACTTGATCTCCTGCAATAGCTCTAATAATTGGTTGCTAACTAGTATTCAGACCACTCCTCTGCAGCAGATGAGCAGCAGAGCCTGTGTCCTCTCCAGGACATGTGAGGACACACACATTGGCCAGACTGAAATAGGATTTGGAATAAGGTGACTTTGAGGGTAGATTGTTCTCAGTCGGAATCTGAAAAACAAAATCCATTACCTTAAGCCAAATACAGAAAGCCAATAATTAATTTCTAATGATGAAAATATTAACCATCAGGAGGATAGATCCTGTATTCACTGAGTGTACCTCCGCCTGTAGATGATTGTCCTACTATGCTGAATTATCATTACAACATTATTGGGCATGTCACTACAATGAGAGGAACCGGAGCAATCTTACTGTGAGACGTTGAGATGGAAACATTTTAGCCCCTTTCTAGGGATACAGGTGATCCCCTCTCTGGAGGTTCTGTGTCTAGGGTGGAGCACTTTCAAGGGCCTAAGAGCTACACAGATCCCTGGAAGGCAGACAGAGAGAGAAAGTGATCACAGACTAGACTTTCCACTCCCTTACTATCCTGACCTGAGATAACACCTGGAAGGCTGCTTTTCCCACCAGTGCCAGTCGCTTCTGGCTGACCAATCCAGGCTAGTCAGGTATCTTCAAGGCGACAGGTTCTATTTACCTAAAGCTGTGAGATTATCACCTTTCCTTTCTTCTTTTTAAATGCTCATCAACCAAAAATGAGGGGAGGGGACTCATCCCAGACCACCAAAAACATACAAAATCCCTTGCAAGTAATCTCTCTCTCTGTGTGTGTGTCTCTCTGTCTCTCTGTCTCTGTCTCTGTCTCTCTCTGTCTCTCTCTGTCTCTCTCTCTCTCTCCCCCCGTCTGTGTGTGTCTCTGTCTCTGTCTCTCTTTTTCTGTCTCTCTCTCTCTCCCTCCGTGTGTGTGTGTGTGTGTGTGTGTGTCTGTCTGTCTGTCTCTCTGTCTCTCTCTGTGTTGTGTATGCATCCATATGCATGTATGTGTGTGTGTGTGTGTGTGTGTTTGCCTTTAAAAAGCTTTTTACCTGTTGTTGCCTGCTGTGGCTAAGAATTTTTCCCTGCCTGTTGAATCTTTAATTGGCAGAGAGAGAAAACCCCAAACAAGACAAGAGCCCTAACTAGTAACACTTTCTATCCCAGACATTTTGGAGAACACTACCGGTATAAGGATCCATTAATCTGAGTATTTTTCCTTTGATTATATTAAGAAACCTCTTAAAGTTTTTTTGACTATTTGTTTCTTCAAACAGCAAATTCAGGAAAGCACAAATATTCAAAATAAAAATATGCCCCAGAGACAACCAACGAACATTAGCATCCCAGAGAGTCTTCCACACTCTTCGGATTTGATCACTGTTGTTTTGATCTTCTTTGAGTTCAGCCTCTCTAGACTGCATACCCGGTCAAGGACAATCCCAATAACTGAGAACAAGGAAGAACTGCTCACAGAGAACACAGTTCAGTTCCCTCTGTGGCAGAAAAAGCGGTGCCAAGCGTGGTGGAGCAGTTTAAACAGTCAATAGTGTGGTTCACAGAACACAACGGGAGCTACTCTGAGAGTTTACTTTGTTTGTGTAAACTTATAAATGGAAATTCCCCTTATAAATGAAATTTCCATGCATTAGATGAATTAATATTTAAAATTTTTTCCAAATAACTAAGGATTTAAGGCAATTTCTATCAAAATACCAATAACTTTAGAGACTTAGGAAAAACAACCCTATAATATTATTTTAGGAAACTAGGGACAACAGTTAATAGCCAAAATAACCTTGAACAAGAGAAAAACTGCATCATTCTTCTTAATTTAGATATGTTATAAAATTAGGGTAACCGAAGAGCATGATCTCTGCATGAAAGCAAATGTACAGACCCACATAAATAATGTAGAGAACCCAAAAATAAATCCATTCACATAGCAGTCCCATTGCTGTGAGAATTCCTTCCCTAGGGAGATGTAAACAGTGTCTACATTCTCATTACAAAGGTCCAAGGATAAACCAAAGTATGCATTCAACCTTCAACCTGGGGAACCAGAAACATTGAGCTTATTCAGAGACCACAGGTGAAAGGTTGCTTATAGGTGTAGTGGGTAGCCATGCCAGCTTTGGTTTGGAAGTTCCAACCCCCATTGCGGCTTCGGTAACTATCACACCAACAAGGCGGGGCCAAGGGAGGGCCTGAAGACCTGAGATTGGGACACGCTGCTCTCTCTTGTTTCCTGGACCTGGACTCGAGAAGTAGACCGAGGAGAGTTCTCCAGAGAACACCGCCGGACTGCGCTGCGTCTTTTCCAGAACCCGCCACCTACCTATCCCTTTATTTGTAAGCTACCCACTACATCAAGCATAGGTGACCTCAAAGCAGCTGTGCCCAGAAAGTCTTCACCTAGTCATGTAGTTGGAGCCTCTTACTCAACCTTCCTCTACCTATATAACTTCGCACCTCCTGAGGCCCTGAGGCCACATGAATTTAGTGTGTAACTGCATGCAAACGGCTGGGTTGAGCTGCTAAATCTCAGGTGAGTCCAGTAACTCTCCCTGCTCCTCCTTCTATGACAGAACACCAACTGCTATCAAGCCAGATCAGGATATCCTGCTGCACACAGGCATAGCTAATCTGATGAAGACAGAGACTGATTTGTTAGGAATAGTGCTCTACAGCACCAATCATCTTTCATGAAGTCCAAAGAACACACACACACACACACATACACACACACACACACACACACACACACACACACACGATTGGAAAAGGATAGTTTCTTCAGAAAAATAGTATAGGAACAGTTAGTTATCCACATGTGAAAGAATGAAATCTGACCCTCATCTTAAACCATACTTGAAACATGAAAGTTGAAAACACAGAATGGACAAGGAACTTAAACACTTCTCTGAACAAGAAAAAATTCCTAAAAGAACAAAGTAAAATTGACATAACATTGTTCTGGATCATAATTTCCTGAGAATGACACCAAAATCAGAGGCAACAAAAGCAAAGGGATAAGCAGAATGAATGCTACCAAACTAGAAATACTTCTGTACAACAACAAAATAGTCACCCAAATGAAGAGGCAACTGTGCCAGAACATCAAGATAAGACCCTATTGTTGAAGACACCACACAATTCAGTCACAGGACTTGGTGGTGGTACTGACTTGGAAGCCTTCTCCCTGACAGAGATTCGGGAAGTTCTATACAAACTGACAAGGGAGTAAAAGGTTAGCAATAGCCCTACCCAATCATAAGGACTGAATGACAACAATGACAGAGCCTGCAAGGTGAGAATCTTCAATGGTGTAATAGTGGCACTTGTATCTTGGGGTTAATCAACAGCTGTCTATTTAGAACTAAAGTATGCTCAATTGGAGGAAACTGATGACTGGTAACTGTAAACCAAGAATCTATGGTGAGCGAAGTCCTCAAGGAGAACCTACTACTGCCATATTACTAAAGTTTTCAACTGCCTTCAAAATATCCACTGCGCTGGCTAGTTTTATGTCTGCTTGATACAAACTAGAGTTATTGGAGAGAAGGGAGCCTCAATTGAGAAAATGCTTCCATAAAATTGGGCTGTAGGCAAGCCTATAGAGCATTTTCTTAATTAGTGATTAGTGGGGAAGGGCTCAGCCCATTTTGGTCGGGGCTACCCCTAAGCTGGTCGTCCTGGATTCTGCAAGAAAGCAAGCTAAGCAAGTCATGGGCAAGTAAGCAGCTCTCTTCTATGGCCTCTGTATGGTTCCTGCCCTGTTTGAGTTCTTGCCCTGTTTGAGTTCCTGCCCTGAGTTCCTTCAGTAACAGACAATGATGTGGAAGTGTAAGTCAAATAAACCCTTTCCTCGGCAACTTGCTTTTGGTCTTGGTATTTTATCACAACAATAGAAATCTTGATTAAGACATCCAACCTTATGTATTGCGTAGATGCAGCCCTCACATCTCAAGGAAGATTCTTTTTTGCAGCAGATAGAGACTAGGAAAGAAATCTACAACTGATCAAAATTCAGACAGTGGACCATTGGGTGACAGCCTCAAATGACATTTCTAAAATACAACCCCTATACCTCAGGCTCAAAGACATCTTGAAAGAGGGGCAAAAAGATTGTAAGAGTCTGAGATCTAAGACAATTGCTCTGTGTTAGTTTCTTCTAGACAGAACAGGGATGTTGCACCCATAACTCTCAACAGGCTGCCTGCACAAGATCTGCAAAGACCATACCAGTTGATACACCAACACTGGTGGAGGAAAATTCACAAGGCTTGCCCCTAGATGGAAAACTATAGGTAGTCAGTGATTACTAAGGAAAGGTGAATCAATTTTGTCTGTTTGTCTGGTTGGTTGGTTGATTATTTGATTTGTTTTGGTTTGGTGAGCTGTTTTGCTTTATTTTAAGGTCAAGCCCCTAACTCTAAGTGATCATCTGTATGCATGTGCAAATAAGGATAACACTAAATGGACCCAGGTGTGTGTGTGTGTGTGTGTGTGTGTGTGTGTGTGTGTGTGTGTGTGTATGTGTGCAACAAAAATAAACGGAGAAGACAAGATCATAAACTTGAAATAGGTTGATTAGTGGGGCACAGGCATTCGAGTGGGTGGAAATGAGGCAAACACAATATCCTCATATATAAAAATCCTCAAGAAAAAAAAAAGCCCACGAAGAGGTAACTAATATGATGGGATAAAAGAACTTATAAAACATCTGATGAAGAGTTAACATAAAAAAAATTGAGTAAATCCAACTACTTAGTAGCAAATAGATAAGAATCTAATTATAAATAGGCAAGAGAATTGCTAAGTAGATTTTTTTAAAGATACACAAAGCTCAACATCTCTGTCTGATGATCTTAACATTGCTAAACATCAAATAAATTCATGTCCAAACCACAATGAGCTATTACTTCACATCTGTTTAGATGGCTACTACATAAAAATGATAATAAATGTTAATGAGGATGTGAAGAGGGAACCTTTGTGAACTGTTTTGGGGGAATACAAATTTGTATGGTCTCTGTGGAGAACGATATGAACATTCCTCCAAAACATAAAAATAGAACTACCATTTGACCTGTCAGGATTCTTTAGAGATATGTGCAAACCCATGTTCATTTCAACATTACTCATAATTAATAAGACATGAGAGCAACTTATATGTCCACTAGGTAGATGAATGAGTAACAAAAATGTGATTTTTAATTAAAATCCGAAAACAAGCTTCATCCTTTCTCAGCTCATCAAAAAGAATCCAGGTCTGCCTATATCCAACAGATCATTATTTTTGCGTTTTTGCCTTTTCTGATGTATGTGTTATGCATGTGTGTATGTGTGTGTGTGTGTGTGTGCGCATGTAAGCATGTTTGTATGTATATGTGCATGTTTGCATATATGGGTGGATGCATGGGTGGGTGGCTATACTTGTGCAGATAGAGGCCTGAAGTTAATGTTGGGAATCATCCTAGGTCGCTCTTCCACCATATTCAATGAAGCAAGTCTCTCAATCAAATCCAGTGCTCTCCCACATGGCTAGTCTACCTAGGCCTGCAGCAAATCATTTGTAAGCCCTCTATCTCTTATTATAAACCTGGCTAGACTGCTCACAGCTAGCACACTCTGTTTCTAACCCAATGATTGCTTGGTACCTTGGAGCATGACAAATAGGATATCCTGAAGACTGGGAACATAAAAAATGAAACTGGATATTTTAAACATTTTGGAGAATTAGGATATTTAGCATTTGGGTTCTTGAAGCTGGTTAAGTTCTCATAAACCACTTCTCTAACTCTAGGAAGTAGTTCGTTGCATATTTCAGTTTGGCAATTAATAAAAGTACCTTCCTTATTGTCATCATTCATTACTGTTTAGTCCCAGTATTATGATTTACCTTGACATGTTAATATAAATTGTGACAACTACCGATTGTATGGGCTTTCAATATGGTTCCAGATACTTAATCAAAAATATGATAATTATGTATATCTTCAAAAATCTTAATTACAATCATTTCCTATCACCTTTCTCATTTCAAGTAGCAATTAACATTGGCATCTGTCTTTATCAGGCAAGGAAATAATCTGATTTGCTTGTTTTCAGAGAAGATTTGAGAAAGAATCGTAATAAGTGGCTTAATGGAGCCTGACTAAAGTCCAACCCAATAGAGAGCCTCAGATCATCTGGCCCTGAGAAGAAGACCAGAAGTGACCTCAGCACAGCTTGGACAAGTTTTATCTGGCTCCCTTTTTGACAGAGACAGAAAGTCAGAAGTTTTCAGTGTAAGGCTTCTGCTTGATCCCAGTGGAAATAATGTTCTTGTTCACAAAAGGAGGAAAAGGCTCCTTTGTTTTCTCTTTGTGGCCATCTGTTTTCTGGATTCCAAATTAAGTTGGATGGAAGGGGAAACTATCTCTAGGAGATAGGTGACTCCGTCTCTATCTATCTGCTCAGTGGAAATAGATTTATTTTAAGTTTATAGAACCCTGATCACTGTTTTAAAAGAAGAGAACTCATATCAGCTGTTCTGTATGACATGATACACATAAACACACATACATACACACACACACACATACATACAGAGAGCTCAGTTTTATTTAGTCAATTTTATTGTTTCTGATCAGTGAAACATAGTAGAATGATTGACACAACTATTACAAAGATTAAATAAAACTGAGGACAGCCTTTTAATGTGCTTTACTTTTGGAATTTAGCTGAAGGAACTACGGCCATCCTTTTTCTACTTATTCGTCCAACAAATATTTTTTGAAGGCCCCTATGTCTCTGTCACTGGAGTACCAATGACAACAGTACTCAGCAAAGGGGAAAGTCGGTCAGGAGCAGAATCCTCAGGAGAACACAGACAGAGATACTAAGCAGTGCACTCAGTATTAGGACGGAGCACCCAGGGTTGTGCCAGCATGCACAACCAGAATTCTGAAGGACCACCCAGGGGTGTGACCAGCATGGATCAACTTGTAAAGGTTTACCCACTGATGGACTCAGCATCTGTGACCATACCTCTCAAGGACCACATGGAGGTGAGAACAGCATTCACAATTGGGCCATTGAATGACTTTCCAGTAGTATGACCAGCACTTGTAATGGAACTTACAAATAACCACCCAGAGGTGTGACAGATATCTGGGAACTTTGGAAGAGACACTTAGAGAGCTGAGACTGGAATCAGGAAGCAAATAAGATTGCATTCAGACTTCTTGCCCCAACCCATTTCTCTCCCCTTCATATTTATTCCCCCTTACTGAATACCCAATGCCAATTTAGTAAGCTGGGCCTGTCATGCTCTGCTGTCATCTTCTCTCTCCTTTTTCCCCTTAATATTATAAAAGCTGTATGTGACAAACTTACAATCCACATTATAATAAATGAAGAAAAACTAAAAGTACATTTACTATAGTCAGAAATAAGACTAGAGTGTCCATTTTCTCCACTGCTATTCAATACAAGGCTTGAAGTCATATCTATAAAAATAAGATAAAAGAAGGAAATAAAATGGATATAAATAGGAAAGGAAGAAGTCATAATATCATTTTTTGCAAGTGGTATGATTCTATATACCAGAAATCCTATAGACTGTACCAGAAAACTCTTAGATTTGAAAAGTACTTTCAGGAAAATGGCAGAAACCTATACACAAAAATAAGCTTCCTTTGTACCAATGACTGAGAAAGAAATCAGGCAAACAATTCCAGTGTAGCTGCCTCAAAAGAAGCATTCAGCCAGGACAGCCAATGGCAGTGAATGCAAAGTCTCAAGATTGCTCCAAGTGCTAAGAGTAAGTGACTATTGAGTGCTCACACCTAAAATGGCCATTTGTACCACCTCTTCTTAGACTCAGAAAAAAATCATGAAAGAGGGAGCAGGAAAAAATGTAGGAGCTGCGAGATAGAAGGCTGGGAAATGTTACTTTCAGCAAACTGGATCTCTCAGCAGCTCTGGTTACCTGCACTGAGCCTTACAAGACTGGGCCTGTCAACAGCCAGCCACGGATGGAGAAGAGGATCATGAGGCCCTACACCTCTCTGATGAGCTGTTGGCTACTGATATCATTATCTTTAGTTATGCACCCAAGGTAAGACCACCAGGCTCCATTGGGTAGTTCCAAACCCATAATCACACAGACAGCATTTGCTAATATCAGTAGTCACAAAACAAAAGAAAAAGACATGAACATTGGAAAGCAACCTTTAGAGAGGGAGAGGGAAGACAGGTGTGGGAGGGAGATAAGAGAGGGGATCATAGGAAAATCATCAGACTACATATTATAGCATGGATGAAATCATTAAAGGACAGGATATATTTAATCAATAAAAAAGGATATTTTTTAAATAACCTAGGAAGTAAAAGAATTCTGGGCTGAAAACTTTAAGACACTGAAGAAAACAATGGGAGATGAAAAGACCTCCAATGTTTATGGTTTGGAAAAGTTAATATTATAAAATTTGCTAGACTAAAACAAGAGCAATCTACATATTCAATGCAGTCACCATCGAAATTTTAATGCTATCTCCACATAAATATAAAAAATATATAATTAATATGGAAGCACAATAGATCTCATCCAAAGCAATCAAAAGTGTGCCCCCATACACACACAAAAAGCTGAAGGTAGTCTCTCCATACCCTGATTTCAAGTCATATTACACAGCCATTGTAACAAAGACAGCATCGTGCAGGCACAAAAACATACAAGCAGGTCAATGAAATAAATTCAAAGACCCAGATATAAATCCACACATCTAAAGTCACCTGATTTTCTACAAAGATGAAACAATTGAGTCTGAGGAAACTGGATATTTGTATACAGAAAAATTAATCTAGATCCATAGGCTCCTATCTACAGGGACAAAACACAACTGCCAATGGATCACAGACCTTAATATAAGATCTGAAACTCTTGAGGCCAGCCTGGTCTACACAAAGTTAGTTTTAGGATAGCCGAGGCTATTACGCAGAGAAACCCTGTCTTAAAAAACCAGAAAAAAAATCTAAAACTCTAGAACTTTTGGAAAAAAACAAGAAACTCTAAAACTTTTAGGAAAAAATAGGAAAAGACAACAAAATACAGTCATAATATTAGTATTTGAATAGGACTCCACTCACTGGAGAAATCATGCCAACAATTAACAAATGGGACTCATGAAAATAAGAACTTCTGCACAGAAAGGAAATAGTTAATGAGTAAAGAGACAGTCTCCAGAATGAGAGAAAATCATTTCTAACTACACATGTAACAGAGGACTAAAAAAATATACAATGAACTACAAAAACTGAAAAATCAAACAATTCAACCAATCAATCAATGAATGAAATAGCATACTGTTCTCAAATGATAAATTATAAGTGGGCAATTAACATGAAAAAGTGTTCAACCTCACTATCCATCAGAGAAATATGCAAGTTGAAACCACATTGGGATTCTGTCTCACCTTGGCCAGAATGGCAGTCATTAAGAACACAAATGACATCAAAAGCTCATGAAGACATGGACAGAAGTGAAACCTTCTAGCTGGTGGAAACATAAACTAGTGAAGTCACTGTGGAAACTCGTGTCTAGTTTTCTCAATAAGCTAAAATCAACCTGATCTATGACCTATCTACACTATTCCTAGGCATTTACCTGAAAGAGTCCAAGGCAACATAGCACAGAGAAACTTTACAATAGCTAAGTAATAGAACCAACCTGTGTTTCTAATCACAAAGGAACAGAAAAAGAAAATGTGATTCATAGACACAATGGGATTTTTTTCATCTGCAAAGGTGAACAAAGTTACATCATTTGCAGAAGAATGGATGCAACTGGAAAGAATCATATTATGTGCACTACACCACTCTCAGAAAGCCTAGTACCATCTTTCCTCTCATTTATGGTTTCTAGGTTTTATATAGATACATAAAGTCATGTGTACATATGGCATAAAAGAAGAAGTGAGTACTGGGGAGATATCACAGTCAGTAACGTGCTTGCCACAGAAGCACAAACATCTAAGTTCTATTCTCTGCACCTACCAAAATTTTCACTATTGATTAGTGGATATTTGTAGTATTTTAATCATTTTTTAAAAATTGGTGGGTAGGTTTCTGGGAATTCGGTGCCTATGGTGTGACGCCTTGCACAGCCTTGGTGCAGTGGGAAGGGGCTTGAATCTGCCTAGGCTCAGTGTGCTGGCCTCTGCTGACTCCCCATGGGAGACCTCTATTTGGGAGATGTAGGGATGTGGGGTGGCTTGGGAAAGAGAGCTGGGGAGTGGGAGGAGGGAGGAGGGAGGAGGGGAGGATCTGTGGATGGTATGTGGAGTGAGTAGAAAATTTCTTAATAAAGGAAAAGAAACAAAAAAAATTGGTGGGAATATATTTGAGTAGTAGATGAATTTCTAAATGGTCTTATTAAATAAAATACATGGAGCCAAATATACAGGTGAAAGCCTTAGAGAGATCAGGGAAATAGGGAGAGCCACCAGCCAACCTTACCTCACCAACTCTGAAGCTTCCAAATGTGAGTTAAATCCTTAGCCCAGCTACCTCACTTCCTTGTCACTGCCTGTCTGTATAGACCTCCAGGTCTCTATGGTTGATACTGGGGTTAAAGGCATGTGTCACCACAACTTGGCTCTGTTCCCTAGTATGGCCTTGAACACACAGAGACCCTGCCTGCTAAGTGATCAGATTAAGGGCGTGTGCTGCCTGACTTTGTTTACTTAAAATGGTTGGCCTTTTCCCCTTGATCTCCAAGCAAGCTTTATTTATCAAAGCACAAATAAAATATCACCACATTTCAGCACAAATAAAATATCACCACAGGGTAACACTAATATAGCAGAATAAAGAGAATTCTGTCAAATATTGCCTATTTTTGAGCAAGCAGGCATTAATGTCACTAACTTCCAAGTTGTCTTTTAGCCAAAATAAGCTTTGCTCCATATTTCCCATATCATCCAGATTATGTTTTTCCAAATCTATGATGAACTGGTTTTGTGAGAAGCTAGGATATTGCTTTGAGACTTAATTTCTTTTAAATATAGGGATAGCAATTAAGAATGAGCAGAGGAGCATCTTTCTTTATTAATCTGAAGGAGGTTTCATTAAAAGTATTTTCTCTTTATAATGAGGCTTTAAAAATGATTATTTACCTATCTTTTTTTCCATTTCTGTGGAAAGCTCTTCATCACTGCTCTGGTTTCTCTCCTAATAAGTGAAAATGGAAATGGAAATCCATTAATTAAATTCTCTAATAAGATTCTGTAGCTATTGGCTGCAAACTCTAGGGGAACCATAAGCTCCTAATTACAGCTTATCAATTGTAATTAACTCTTCAAAATATTCCCTAGATGGACTTGAGAAAAAGAAAGAGTTGATAATAAATTTTACAAGAGATTGAGAGCTCTTTCTGTGGTAATCAAGGGCCACTATTAATCAAGGATGAAAAAAGGATAAATCTATCAGATGATCACATTTCTTTCCTGGGACAGACTTAGGACTTGGGCTTTGAGCAGTTGGGTTGACATTGAACATGATGGTAGTGACTACCTTTGTCAACTGTAGGTTGACATCATGGAGGCTGCTGCTAAATGTTTTGCATTTTGTGAGGCCGGGTTTCAATGACATAGAGTGACCTGGGAGACTGACATTAAAATCTAAGAAACAGGACAAACACACGATGATGGATGTGACAAGAAATGTCACATTTAGCATCAAGTATAAGGGCAGGTCTCTGTAGCCAGCTTTGATTCTGGAATGGCAGTCTTTTAAGTAGGAGCCCTTCAGGTGTGACTTCTGTTTCTTGTTGAAATGGCCCAGGGGTGTCACATCTGCCTCCTTCCCTTATGGAACCTTGAACAGGATGCTTGTTATTAGAAATGGCTTGAGTACCTCACTCCTAGTTTTTTGCCCCTTGCTCATGTGACACGTACATATTAGACATCATCTTGGTGATCTAATGCTATGTAGTAAGAAATTACACCTAAGAGTGAAAAACTGAAGACAAACACAACTGCCAGCAGACAGAGCCACAACTTAGGCAGGGCTCAGAGAAGCGCCACCCTCTTCTCCACAGAGCTCTCTGGCTGGAGATTAGAGGACTCACGTTCTGCTGTTCTTGTGTGATGACAGGGTCAGTCCTGGCTATTGCAGAGATACTCAGTCAGGCCTGGGGCCCAACAGCTTGCTTCCTTCCTTTTGTCTTTTTGGACTTGCTCAAAGCCTGAGTCCTAAGAGAATGAGGCTGAAACTGATAGATATTTCTGATCTGATCTCCGAAACCACTCAGTATTATTTCCAGTGCAGTTTATTTATGTACACAGTCACAAGTCTGTTCAAGTCAGGGGCGAGAGACTGGACTCCTCATCTGGATAACAGAGTGGCAGGTTCTAGAGTAGCCATTATTGGGGCCATTTTTTTGGACAGTGTAACCTGCCACAGAGAGGGAATTTGTTCATAAGGCATAACAGATTTTTGTGTCCTTGTAAGGCTTGTCCAGTCTGCCACCTCTGGTTGCTTCATAAAAGGACTGCTTGCTTTGTGACAATTTCTGAGTGCACTCCAGCCTTCACAAGGCCTCTCTTTCCATGTCAACTTTCTGTTTAGAACTAACACTGTCTGGATGATCAATTTTGAGTTAGTTTTAATTAACATAGAAACTGATTTTTTTTCATGTGTCAAACTGACCTATATGGAATAAGATCATGAGTACTTTGTGTCAACTTTATTACAAACTAGAGTTTATTTTTGGAAGAGGGACCCTCAACTGAGAAAATGCTTCTATAAAATGGACCTGTAGGCAAGTCAGTTGGCCTTTTCTTGATCAATGATTGATATGGGAGGGCCCAAACCATTTTGGTTGGCAACCCAGGTGCCATACCTGGGCAGGTGGTCTGTATTGTATATAAAACCCTCTGAGCAAACCGTGGAGAGCAAGCCAGTAAGCAGAATTTCTCCATGGCCTCTGCTTCAGTTCCTGATTCCAGTTGCCTGCTGGAGTTCCTACCCTGACTTTCCTTCATGATGGACTACAACCATAGGCAGAAACAAACCCTTTCTTCTCCAAGTTACTTTTTGTCATGGTACTTATCACAGAAATAGAAAACCCTAAGACATACCTAGCGCACACTTGGGGTCTCTCTCTCTCTCTCTCTCTCTCTCTCTCTCTCTCTCTCTCTCCCTCCCTCCCTCCCTCCTTCCCTCTCTCTCTCTCCTTTCTACCTTCTCTTGTCATTCTTCTTCTTTCTTTCTTGGTGTTAAGAAAAAAATTATATATATGCCACTTATTACATGCCAGGAGGAATATTCTGTGTGATAAGTCACTGTAACAGGAATCTTAAAAGGTCTTATTAATAAAAAACAAACCCAGAGCTAGATATTGGGGTGAATACTGAAAGATCAGAGAAGCAGAACAAGCCACAGCTAACCTCACCAAAACAACTCCTCATTGGATCCTGTTTCCACGAATCTTCAGACTGAAAGTTTCTAAGTCCTCACCCGAATGGATCTCAGCTGAACTGCTGCTAAAAGCCTAGAAGCTTCCTCATGTCTTATATATCTTTCTGTTTCCTGCCATCCCTTCCTGGGATTAAAGGTGTGAGTCACCACGCCTGACTGTTTCCAGTATGGCCTTGAACTCACAGAGATCCAGATGGATCTCTGCCTCCCAAGTGATAGGATTAAAGGTGTGTGTGCCACCATTTTCTGGCCTCTATGTCTATCTAGTGGTTGTTCTGTTCTCTGACCCCAGATAAGTTTATTGGGGTGCACAATACATCAACCACAACTCACTTATACTCTCCAAAACCCTCAGTGTCTATGAAAGACAAAAGAAGGCAGAACTATTCCATATGAAAAGGAGACTAAAGTAATGGCAACTAAATGTAACAGGATTGTAGATAGAGGAGAAATATTACAAAATCACATTGCTCAGCTAGCAAACCTCAAGCACTATACAAGTAAGCATTATGCAAATCAATGTTAAATTTGAATGAGTTAATTTGATTATGTTTGAATCCTAGCACGACTGACAGCAAAGCAATCATAAAAGTCAAGCCAGGCTTGGAGAGGAGAGTTGGAGGGATGGTTTAGCAGTTAAGAGCTCTTATCGCTCTTACAGAGGACTCAGGTTTGGTTTACAGCACCAACATGGTGGCTCACAACTGACTGTAACTCCAGTTCTGGAGAGCCTGATGCTCTTTTCTGATGTCTCTGTTCACTGTACCCTCACGGTACACAGACATTCTTGCTCGGTCCCAAAGGGAACATATATGCCACATCCTCTCAGTCCTCGGGGATCACAGAAGAGAAGGTGGACATCGTGTAAGAGGCAAAAGTGGATGAAACTTCACAGAAACATGATTTTCTGGACACAGCAGGGCAGCTGCATATACGAAGACAAAGCAGTTATGATAACATGTATAAAACCTCTATAAGCCCAAGCCAGACAGAATCCCTGCACAGAGAAGGAAGCCGTATATACAACCTCACCCTTAGTTGTGGAGCTGTTGGGAGGGGAGAGATCATTTTCTCTAACAATGCAGCCCCTGCTGAGTCAGCCAGTTTCCAATGGAAGATCACAATATTGCCAAGAAGATTTGTTCAGCACAAGTTGTTCTTGAAGGATTTACCTTTTTTTAAAAAGATATATGCATTTTTTTCTTTTCTGTTTAGAGAAGTCTTGTATAGTTCAAGCTGGTGTCAAACTTACAATTCTCCTCCTCCAGCCTCTAAAAGCTGGGATTAGAAGCACAGGTCACTATGCTAAGTTTAAGAAGAGTATTTTAGCAGGAAATCGAGTATAAATATAGTACAAAATAATATGCATACCATTGAGGAAAGAGTTATTAAGCAACACTCATATACCCAGGCCAGAAAATGAAATATATTCCACATGTTCCCTTTCCTACTCTGATCTCATCCCCTCTCTTTTCCAGAATACTAACCACTGTGAATGTTATAATTATCCCCTCATTTCTACTTCAGTCTTATCATCTTCATACATTACCCTGGACCACAATGTTTAGTTTGTCTGTTTTTTACCTTATGTATATTGAATGAAAGCACATACATTCTTCTGTGCCCTGCCTATTTGGATCAGCATTATGATCCAAATACATTATCCAATGTCATTACAAATTGTTTCTACTTCTGTGTGTCACAAATTATTCCTCTGTCCTACAGCTCACCACACTTAAGTTTCTGTCAGTGTGTGGCTATTATTAGCAGTACTACGTGAAAAGGATTGCGCATTTTCTTCAGTGTAAAAGTTCATGTGTATTTTTAAGATAAGGAAGACAATAAAATTTCTAACCATGGGATCAAGTATCTGTTCTATTTTGCCATTTACAATTTTTTATGAGTGAACCCACCAGAGTAGCTGTTGTCTCCAAATACATTTGCACCATTCCATTCTCATTCCAGTCCATATCCTGTAAGTAGACCATGTGACCTTTTGTTTACCTCGTGTGAATTATTAGGTTATACCTAGCATTGTCCACCTGACAGTTCAAGTTCAAATTTCTCAGGTAATGGAGAAGGTAGGACGGCAGCTAAGATTTCCTTAACAAACACTGTTATAGGTGGATTACAGAGGAGAGATCAGATTTTGATGTCTTCAAGATTCTAATGGTAGCATTTTCTGATCTTGAATGAGTAGTTATTCTGGGAGTCAGTGAGTTTAGTGTTCTCTGAGATACTAGCGACACCAGGGTAAAGGCATTTTATCATGATGGTTTAGAGGCTATAATTTTTGTATGAATCTATTTGCTATATTTCCATTCAGACAACATAGATGTTAATTAAAAATTGTGTAGTTTGACTATTGCCCCAGGGAAACTCTCTTAATAATACAAAAATTTTTATTTAATTCTGTTAGTTTTGATTGACAACTTAGTCTTAATGTTATGAAAAGCTATATAAGATACAAACGAATTAAGTCTCTTCTAAACCATAAAATATTCTTTTCTTCACATATTTGCATATGAATCAGAGAACACAATATCTTTTGAAATGTGTATTAAGCCCATCTTTTTAGTCATTTTTCAGGTATGTAATCTAACAATTGAAAATTGCCCCTTCACATTTGGAAAACAGAGTTAATTCCTAACAACACAATGATTTTTCCCATCACAGTGTGATATTTGTGGAGAACTAAAATAGCATAACAACACAAACCCTTCTGACTTACAGGACTTCAAATGTAAAGGTTAAAACTACATTCTGGACCCACACAAATTAGCACAGAGCTCCGATACTGCCTGGCTCCTGGGGCAAAACAGAAGCAGTTCTCAGTAAGATAAATAGTTGAGAATACAAAGCCATAATTTAAAAGAGAAGACAGGAGACTTCATTCTGTTTTTCTAAGTCACAGAAGCAGTCATAATTTGAAAGAGAAAATAGGAGACTTCATTCTGTTTTTCTAAGTCACAGAAGCCTGACGTTGCCCGATGCAACATTATAAATGCACAACTAGGTAAAGGTGGGCCTGTGGATACCCAAGGGGTTTAGAACTAGACTCATCTAAGGATGAAAATGTTTTAAGGTCTGTTGTATCACAAGGATACAGATGACACCATTGTATCTGTTTGCTTACAAGGTATAAAGAAAACTGTATAAAACAGTCAAGTGAGAACTTGATGCACATTTATGTGAGTTGTTTGTGGATTATCCACTGTAGAGATAAACCAGAGAAAAGGAACTCAAGGTTATTCTGAAAAGGTTTGATCTTTGTTGGTGACATATGAGTGAAAATATATGTAAATGTGCCTCAGAAAGATCCAGATAGATCTTACCAATTAGTTATGCATATACACTAGCTAAGAGCTGTAGCCAGAAGATTTCCTGTGTCCCAGCATGCCGGCGGTCTGGACAAATCTCTCCCACTCGCGTCCCCCAAGTAAACACACAGAGGCTTATATTAATTATAACTGCTTGGCCATTAGCTCAGACCTACCACTGACTAGCTCTTACACTTAAACTCAGCGCATTTCTGTTAATCTATATGTCGCCATATGTTCCATGGCTTTACCTGTGTGCCATTACATGCTGCTCCCTGGAAGACTAGCTGACATCTCCTGACTCAGCCTTCCTCTCCCCAGAATTCTCCTTGTCTGCTTATCCCACCTATACTTCCTGCCTGGCTACTGACCAATCAGCATTTTATTAAACGAGTGTAAAAAAGCATTATCCCACAGTATTTCCCCTTTTTTTGTTTAAAAAGGAAGGTTTTAAATTTTAACATAGTAAAATTACATATAACAAACAGTTATTAAGCAAGAATTACAGTTACAATATCTAGTCTGTTTGTATGTTGTAAAATGAAAGAAAATATTTTATCTATCCTGTATTTGTGAGTCTAAGGTTTCATATCTAATTTATCTTTTATCATAACCAAGGAAAACCATAATTATAACTATGTAGTCTTCAACTACATCAAAGACCTCAAAAGGATATAATATTACCTAAGTAAACAGGAAGAGCATTGTAAGCATCTTCCAAAAAATCTAAAATGACAGAGACAACTGCCTGCCTGGACAGTTATCCAAAGTTCCTCTGTAACTTTGGGGCATCCATCTTCAGGCATATAGGCCTAGAGTCTCTCAGTCTCTTTTCTCTGTGTGCTGTAGAATGTCTGGCAGACCTACTAAAGCTAATGATATGCAGAACTCTAAAACTCATAGGAGAAAAATCTTCAGGAGTAGGGGCTTGAAGAAGACTTTTAGGGATGATGCCGAAAGCATCATCCACAAATGAAAATTTCTATACATTGAATATAAAATTGTTAGAAATTTGCTTTGTGAGAACTCTGTTTAGAGGATGGAAGGACAAAGATGGGAGGTGGCTCAGTTGATAAATTGCTTACCACACAAACATGGAAATATGCCCCTGAAATCCCAGTGCTGGAAAGGTAGAGAAAGTTGGACCTCTGAAGCTTGCTGGCCAGTCATTCTAGCCAAATCCATGAGCTCCACCTAAGCAAGAGTCCTTGTCTCAAAAGCCAAAGTAGAGAGTGAGTGACATAGATACCCAGGATTGACCTGTTGCCTGCACCCATACATGAAAAGATGTGCTGGCTCACTCTCTCTCTCCCTCCCCTCCCCACCCTCCTCACATACACACACCAGACAGAAGAGGATGGAAGAACAAACTAAGCTACAGGATGGGAGAGAATACCTTCAAATCATGCTTGACAATCAGTTTGTGTGTAGACATAAGGGTAACATTGTTACCCCTGGGGAAATTCAAATTAAGATGCTACTGTTCTGTAACTGTGAAATTGTCAGAGTAACTAAAGCCAATTAATAACAACACCAAATGCTAGAATTATGTTGAAGAAGTGGAGCTGTGATGCATTTAAGTGATGGAAGTATAAAATGGTGCAGCCACTTGAAAGTAGTTCGGTAGTGTCAAAAACCAATTATATATTTATCATACAGCCTAGCAGTTGTCCTCCTGGACATTTAATGTGTGTGCATGCGGAGGCCAGAGTTAAATGTTAGGTGTCTTCCATTATTGCTGTACACCTTATGTTTTGAGACATGGTCTGTTACTGAGCATGGAGCTTACCAGTTCAGTGAGACCAGCGCCACCACGCTCTAGGCATAAATATTCCTGGCCCTGGGATTACAGGTGCATGCAGCCATGCCCTGATTGTTACATGTATGCGGGAGCTGGGAACATTGGTCCTCATGTTTGTACCGCAGTCACTTTGCT
The DNA here is from genome assembly GCA_902168325.1 of Peromyscus nudipes. Classification (NCBI taxonomy): domain Eukaryota; kingdom Metazoa; phylum Chordata; class Mammalia; order Rodentia; family Cricetidae; genus Peromyscus; species Peromyscus nudipes. Next base: position 20,770 of record CABHPH010153739.1, read on the forward strand.
AATAACAAATTTATCTCTCTAACCTGCAAATTCCTGCTTCTATCAATAAAAGTCCCCATTTTTTTCTGCCTAAATTAGCTACTGACTTGTCTTAGTTAGGGTTTTTATTGCTGTAATAAAACATCATAACTAAAAGCATCTTGGAAAGAAAAATGTTTATCTGATAGTTGTAGTCCATCCCGAAGGGAAATCGAGGAGGAAACTCAAGACAGGAACCTGGAGGCAGAAACTGAAGCAGACACTGTGGAGGAATGCTGTGTACTGGCTTGTTCCTCGTAGCTTGCTCTCTTTGCTTTTTTATACAACCCAGGGTCACCTGCCCAGGACCGACTTCATCCACAATAGGCTGAGCCTCCACATATCAATCATTAATCAAGAAAATGCCCTACAGAGTTGCCTATATGCAGTCTGGGACAGAAGCATTTTCTCCGTTAAGAGTCTTTCTGCCTAGGTATGTCTAAGTTTGTGTGAAGTTGACAAAATACAACTGATACATGAGGAAATGGGTCTACACCCCATCCTCTGGAACGTAATCAGTTTCACCTCATTGTTAACTACTGTAGTAGCTGTCATACTTCTTAACTGTCACAAAAGACATGAAGCATCTCCTAGACCTATATAAATAAATTGAGAGACCTTCAAGATGGCTCAACAGTTAAGGGCACTTGATATAAGCATGAGAACTTGAATTTGATGCCCAGGTCTCACAGGAGAAGGAGAGAATAAAGTACAGCAGTAAACATTTAGAACTTCAGTTGTGGCTTTGAGCTTCTTGGTTTCAAAGGAAAATATGTTTTCACACCAAGTATATATTGTTTCTTTGAGGTGATGAGCTAAGAATGATTCATGAAAGGTTTCATAGAGAGGGAGAATTTATACAGTGTTCTTAAAGAAAAGAAGATGCAGTTTGGTTTGAAGAATATTTTCATCACAACCTGTCAACCAGTGGAGCCTAGGGGATGTGGCTGTTCAGTGAGGATTCTGCCATGGCACACTATCAATAATGATCATGTACTAATCTGGCTGTACAGGGGAGTCTGTCTTAGGTGTGTTAGAAGGAGAAGGAGCCATAGAATCCTGTTCTCCTGTTTTAGATAATAAGAATCATATAAATCATTTATTTATCCATTTATTCTTAAAATATTCCTGCCATATTAAATTTTGTCTGAACAGAACCCTGGAGCACACCTAGGCTGGGACAGAAAAATGAATGATTAAAATGCACTCAAGGGGCCATCCTATGGCCTAACTGTAGGATGTAAGCCAGACTGAAAATAATACAAAATGCCAAAATAGGAGAACAGAGTCAAGGACTTAATCCTGCTGGGACTGGTTGTTTGGTATTTGGGAATATGGCCATGCAGCAGTGTGTGAGCTGAGTGGTGAAGGGGTGAGGAGGTTACAGAAGAGGTCTCTGTTTGAGAGGCACATTCCTGGACAAAATGGTGTCAAAGACCTTCCCAGGGACTGGAGGTTACTGCCATTTATCTCTCATAGGTTTGATTCAGATCATGGAGTAAAATGTATGTGGGAGTTTGTTTACAGGAGCATGCCTAGCTTATGCTCTATTGATATTTTTACAATTCTATATCCTGCCTTATCTTAGTATAGAGAAGAGTCCTAGAATGTTTGCCAAGGTGACACTGATATGCTAAATGCCATCTACTCCTGCAATAATGTAAGACCTCAAAAAATAAAGGGGGTAATTTATAGTAGTAGGCAGTGGAGTTGGGTCTCTGGACCTATCATTTCTTTTCCCACCTTCCTATTTTGCCTTCTCATCTTCTTGTATTCCTGCCACCATCAAAATATCTCACTCTTCTTTCCCAATGACCTAGAGGACCAGTGTAGTGCAGGAGGATAAGTTTTTATAGCTCCAAAAGCCCCATGTGGTAAGAACAAAGGCTCAGACACCATTCAGATTCTTCTGGCCTTCTTTCTGACTTTCCTACCTCATACCCTTTGGATAACTCAATGGAGGTGCACATTTGAGTTTAACTGCAGTAACGTGTGAACGTGCCACCCAGAGATCATGGAAGAGAAATGAGAGTGGTCAAAACAACTGCTAGGTCTAGAGATTTGGGATGTGAATGTGTTCCCCATAGAGCAGATTGTTGCTGCCTCGGAAGATATTTTAGCTGTGCCCAAATTTGTTCTATAGGACCTATTCCTGTTTCATAAGACACCTGAACTGCCCTCAAGTTCTGGACTTTCCCACTTTGCTGTTAGGATGACAAGACGATGTCACTATCCCACTATGACATGCTGCCCCACCCAGCCAGAGTAACCAGCCCAGTTATATGTGGAGACTCAGTCAGCAAGGCAACCCCTTGAGTGACAGTCCTAGCATCTAGCTGGAAAGGAAATCTGTTTGGAACAAAAGAAATCTCTGTTGAAAAAGGAAAGTTGTGTTTAAAAAGGTATTAGCACAGTTTGGTTTTTCTTGTGGGCAAAGAGACTTCTGGAAGAAAAGGAAAATGAAGCAGAAATGATGGAAGGAAAAGAGGTGGGAGACGAACTTCAAAAGGTATTAAGATGAAGAGCTGTAAAGCAAGAGGTGGAATGGGAAAGATAATGGCATTCTGGTATTCTGCCTTCCTAAGACTGAATTAGGATCTGAACTTTAGTGCTGCTGTGGTGGTTATAAAATACCAGCTTTTGGGTCTGCCTCAAAGCTTGATGCCTCTGTCTTGTTTCCAATAGTGGTATCATGTTGCTTAATCAACTCAGCCTTTACTGTCCAAAGCTTGTTGAAAATCTGGAAAGTAATAGGCTAATAGAAATCAGGCAGCCAATTTCTCCGTTTTTATTTGTTTGTTTGTTTCATTTTGTTTGGGGTTTTTGTTTTGTTTTGTTGTTTCCTGAGGGTTTGAGTTAGAAATAAAGTCTTTTTGTATGTCAACAGACATACAGGAGTCTATCACATGTCCCTTAAATTTTTTACCTACCAGAGCAAGAGCAAGCAAGAAAGGGAAAGGATCAAAAGAGAAGAAATTTAAAAGATTTCTACACCCAATGTGATTGGTTCTGAGATCTCAAAATCAAGCTGTGATTTAGTCTGCTGAAATTTAGTTTGAATAGAATGTTGAAACTGAGTCTGGAAAAGTGAGAGCATACAGAAGGCTCCAGCTTGACTCTGCCTTGCCCAAAGAGTGTCTGACCTTTGCCAGCTCCTTTCTGGCTGATGACATGATGAATAGAAGGACCTTCATTTTCATGACAGATGTCTGCATTCACATCTAGGAAGCCAAAGATGGGAGACATTGGACAGAACCCATTGGATGATGGGTAAGTAATACAACAACAGGGAGCTAGAAGGATTACTGCTCTAGAAGTTTCCAGCAATCCAGACCACAGTTGTGAAGGATGTACTCTCCTTAAGCCAGAGAGGATTGTAGAAGAAATTTCAGTTCCATTTCCCCTCCATCATGCTGTAAAAGCTGTCCAGTCACCCAGCACACTGGCCTGATTTAGGGGAAAGATTCATTGCCTTCCTTTCTTCCCACCCAGCCTAGGCTTCTGACAAACTAAACAGAAAATATTCAAGTTTCTGACTAAAGACTTCAGAAATTTCTTTCATTTTCTATCTTTAAATGCCTTATAGATGTTGCTTAGATTCCATATTCTCCATGTAAAAATTTTGGAAGTGAACAAGTTAGAGTACAATCATTTATATAAAAAAATATGGTTTTTCTTTTGCTCACAAAAGATTTGCATTCTAGTATAACTTACAATATTTTGAATTAAAGTGTGATATGACAGACATTTTACTTTATGAGAAACACTGTAGGGATTGGTTTATCATGGGAAAAACAGAAACCAATTAGTCACATAAACAACAGGAGACTGGAGAATGAGAATTCGGGGATGTGTTCTTGGGATTCTGATGCTCTGATCTGAGTTTAGTTATGAAGACACTTTTCCTTTAGGCAGGAGATAACAGAAATACCAACTTTAGAAGCCATAAAACAGAATCTCAACTATCTGAACTTGGACCTTGAAAAGGATCTACAGAGGCTGGATGAGGCCAATCAGATTCTCCTCAGAAAGATTCAAAAGAAAGAGGAATCTATTCAAAGGTCAGGCTTTGTCATTTGTGAAGGAGAAGCCCCTCAAGTGATGTCCATAAACTAAAGGGAAGTAGAGTTCTTCAGGTGATGTCCATAGATTAGAGGGAAGTGGAGTTCTTCAGGTGACGTCTATAGATTAGAGAAAAGTGGAGGAAGGTTTACTTCCCGGTGTAAATCTCAGTGTGTTATTTAAAACCTGAAACATGAGCTGTGATGCCCTCAAAAGGCTTTGGTACAGATCTTTGCACTCAATTTCTTCCCTTCATTGACATTTTATTACAACTGTCAGCCCAAGATGTTGGTGGTGTGATTTTGGTGGCAGCTTCCTTAGGACTGAGCTACATCTGAGTAACTTCGTTTTTCAGTCTTGAAAGAGATATTGCCCTGTCCATTGGAAAAGTCTCGGAGAAGGATGACCTCAGTGAGATCACAATACAGAGGGAGAATGCCCTGAAGGACCTGGAGCTGGAGACAGCAAAGCTGGTGAGGAGACTTCTAAAAGAGACCCTCAGATGCCTTCTGCACTTACCATCCTGTTCTTTTCCCCAGAGGCTGTGCATATGCTCGGTCTCTGTGACTACAGAAATCACAGCTGCTTGGGAGAGCGCTGTGGCAATGAAACGCTGGGCACGGGGACAAGACCTTGGCTCTGTCCCAGATTTCCCATGTTGGACCAGGGTGCATAATTTTTTTAACTTGACATACTCATCCTTACATATTACATACGTGGCCTTGGTAAGAGAAAAGGTTGAGAGCAGAATCTTTTCGTCTCCTTAAATTCCTTCTTCCTACAGGAGAAAAAGAATAAGACCCTAAGCAGGAATGTCATGGAACTTCAGAAGAAGGTAAGGAGACACCTCAGGTCATAAGGTACCCCATTTTCTACACCATTGTCATTCCAAAAGAAAGGCTGGTGGGATGGGCAGGAGACATAAAAGGTGAGTTCTGGAGATGTTCAGAATAAACTATATGTATATGTGTATATATATATATATGTATATATGTGTGTGTACATATATACACATATCTATATGTGTATATATATGCATCCTCATCAATTATATGTAACCACATAAAATATATAGACTACAAACAAATGAAGAGATTTTTCAGACACTGAGTCCATTCTTAAAGTATGACTGATTTCTAAAGAATTCTAATAGAGTTGTTAACTTCCTGAACTCTCTAGTCAGAAAAACAAGGAGAAGACAGTGAAATGTCTGTGCTCCACACCTCTATCACCTTTAGCGTCTTCAGACACTAAGCCAGTATTTGCCCTCTGGTCACGACAGGTCAGGGGAGAGGAAGGAACTGCAAAGTGAGCAATGATTTACCACTCCTTCCCTACTCCTACTGCTATGCCCGGTCTCTCCTCGTTACGGAGCTATGATGGTCTTGGGGACAGAAAATGGTGTCCCCTCAGGGCTTAGTGATCAAAAGCACATGTCTTACAGAGAACCTGAGCTCTGTTCCCAGTACCCAGGTCAGGTGGTTCACAACCACCTCTGTTTCAAGCTCCAAGAGATTTGATACCCTCTTCTGGATGTCAAAGGCAGCTGCACTCACATGTACATACCTACACACACAGAGACACAGACACAGACACACATAGACATAGACACGCACAGACACAGACACACACACAGAGAGAGAGAGAGAGAGAGAGAGAGATACACACAGAGACACAGACACAGACAGACAGACACACACACACACAGAGACACAGACACAGACAGACAGACAGACAGACAGACAGACACACACACACACACACACACACACACTACAAGTAAATATGAATTAAAAAAAGTAAAAGGCTGTACACTAAGTATGGAGTTAGGCAGCTTCCACAGGGTCAAGAAGACATGTTTCCATCCAAGATGTTTCAGTACCCGAATTAGTAACTACGATTGTTCTGCTGGCTAAGTCTATCCTTCTTAGCTTATCCATGTGCCTTGATGAGTTCAGTTTTTGGAATGATATTTCAGATTTCAAGAGGACTTAAAAATGCTGGCCCTGATTCAGAAACCCTGAAAAAGAAAATAGCAGAATTGAAGGTGAGTAGAATAGCAAACTGGGATTTTTTTTTTTTTGTGATACATGTATAGGTCCTAGGTTCTAGGAGACTGTTTTCATAGATTCTCTTATGTGTGACACTAGGTGTGTCTATTTGTGCATTAGAGAAGAGCCAGCATCCTTTTTTTCCCATGGGGCATCCTAACATTACTGCTCACACTCGAAGCAGAGGTGCCTACATTGCCTTCAGGTGGACGGAATGGCTTGAAAGTCTCACTAGTTAATGAAACACTTTCCAAAAATGTACTGGGGTCTTCCCCAGAGCAGTTTGTATCTAAATAAGGACAACACAAATACAGACATTCAAGTAGAAAGCAAATGCTAATTCTCACAGTTACATAAGGATGTATCAATAATCTTATATGGTTTGCCAAGCTGTGGCTCATAGAGTAAATTTTATTTTCAAATTGTATTTCGTCTTTTTTCTCTAATAGAAGGTAAAGCAACTGAGAGTATTAATTTGAAAAACTATATTGTTTGCACCCCAATGTCTAGAACATTCTAGCACATAGCAGATGTCCAATAGATATTTGTTAAGTGAACAAGTGAAAGGAACTCAAGTTGGGAGTAAAGCCTATTGGGAAGCTCTCTGCAGTTTCAGGGGGCAAGTGTGCCATTTGGCTGAGCCCACCATCAAGAGCTCCATTGTCTGCTTTTCTCTGACAAAATGGGAGGTCTCCTATGACTCTTGTGTGATTTAGAGAGCATGTAGGCACCATCCTGAAGAAGTGGGAGAAAAAGGCTGGTGGGCTTTGCTCAATAGGAGGAAGAAGAACAGCCAGATTCACTGGAGAGTCTGCCTACTAAGGTCCAAATGTCAACTCTACCATTCTGAGACTTGGTTTAGTTGTGTATATAATGTCTCTGTGCCTTTGTTTTCTCATCTGAAAAATGGGTAATGACTATATCCTCTATATTATTTGTCCTTAATACATGACAGCCACCTTGAGTTTGCTTTCTGCTAGCCTGGGTTTTCCTTGCACAAAGAAACGCTGTTCACTTTCTGCTGTTACCGTCTTCCCTAGGTGAAACTACAAAAGTCAACCGAGTCCTGCGCACAACAAGAGAAGGAAATGGCCAAGGTTAGATTAGGCCAGTGCCTTTTCCACTAAGTGTCTACCTAGGACCTAAATAGGAGGGAAAGCCCCAGGGGCTCCAGAAAGGTTTTCAGGCATGGGAGGAGTGGAGCAGGAAAATCTGGCAAGTGAATTTCTGATTCACAGGCAGGTGGAAAAAATGCATTCATTAAATACTGGCCTTAACATTTTTAAAAAAACTCATCTGCCTCATAGAATACCAAATCTAATATTCCCTCCTGTTTTCCAGAGAGGCACAGGACAACATGGTTGAAGTTTTCCCCCTCCCCTACTCAAAATTAGGCCCAGTGCCTGAATGATGAGGTCACCTTTTGAAAGGTGGTTGTTTTCCTTCAAGTAAGGAGTTGCTAAGTAACCAGCCACATGTCCAATGTACCAGGCAGGTTCCCAGGGAAGCAGCCAAAACTTGGTACTGATTGAACTCATGAGGTTCCTTTGCTTTCTTCTTTTTCTAGATGGAAAGTGACTACCAATCTGTATACCAGCTCTGTGAAGACCAGGCCCACTACATAAAGGTACAATGTTACTGGGGAAGTCAGAATGGAGGCAGATCTCCCCAAGTCAGGAAAGAGCTCTTTTCTCATTAGACTACCATCTGCCATGGGAAAATGCCTTTTATTCATCAGAATAACCATGAAATATAAGTGCCCTAGACAACGTGCTGAACCCTGTCAGACAGGGTTCCTCAACCCATTTGTTTAGTGTTTTCCTTACGCCATTGGTCTAATAAGTCTGAGGAGTTCTGTGGAGGACTCCAAGGCTTCAGGGAGCTAGGTTACATGCTCTGGGAATTCAGCTAGTCCAGGTCAGATCTGCATTTTGAGTACAGTCAAGGTCTAGAAGAGGAACTTTTGTTCTTATATGCCCATTCTGTCACTAGGACTCTGGCTATTTTTTTTTTTAATTAGAACATCCCCCTACTTTGTATGCCCTGTTGTGTGAGGTATTTGGAACCTTGGGAGTTCATTTTAGTGGAATATTCCTATCAGTGACATTAAAATAAAGACAAAATTTCTTGTTTATGATGCTCTCCCCCATGGGAAGAAATACCAAGAAATTCTGAGGGAGATGGAGAAGGAACAAGAAATGATGCTGCTTGAAAAAGAAATGTAAGTTTGGGTAATGAGCACCCCCTGGTGGATTGCAGTGCCTGCCCCAAGGCAGTTCCCTGAAGAGAAATTGGACATGTGGCCAGTTACTTAGCAACTCCTTACTTGAAGGAAAACAACCATTTAGAACATTTAGACAAATTGGTAAAAGTCATACATCAGGCCGTCCCTGGCAACCTCTACTCATGCTTCAGACTGGACACTCATCAGCATTCAGACTAGTGTCCTACCCAGTAACTGGGACCTGAAATGTTTTTATGATGCTCTTTTCATATATCCTTAGTTGAACGCAGTGTCCCCAACACGACTCAAGCTATGTTCAGAGATGAAAAAACATAGCGAAGAGATAGTACATGCAAGGTACAGAAATTACTGGCATCTGTGTGTGTCACAACCTTTCCCAGGACTTTGACACAATGAATAACCAGAGATTTGTAGATGTATTTCCCAGAACTTGACACATATTCTTTTTGTTTATACTTCTTAATTGTATCACATATTATACAAAACACATTAGTACCACTCAGAGCTACATAGAATATAAGCCCCAGAACTTCCTTGGACTTTCTACCCTGTCAATACCCACTGCAAAAGTAACCACTAGTCTGATCATTTAAAAACTCTATCCTCATTTTTTCTATAAATTCAGTCTATATCCTCTATGTCTAGCTTTCTCTGAGACTTATCTCTACTGCATCATGTGATTTACTCTTTATAATATTCGGCTGTATGAATATGACACAACTAATCTATCACTGATGAACACTTTGACTATTTCAAGTTTTGGGATATTTAAATGTATCCTTCCATTTTTGAAGGGTCATTGGGTATACATATCTTGGTTGTACTAGATGAAACAATGTGTATCAATATCCTCACTCACTAGAATTTTACAAGAATTCTGGGCTGGAAGATTGCTCAGTGGGTAAAAGTGCCATTCCCATTCACTTAATGTTTTCCTCGGGCCTTGAGTTCAGTTCTCAGTAGAATGACACTGTGATTTCCCCCAGATTTTTATTGTTTATGCTTGTACTCATCTGAAATCTGTCTTTCCTGTGTCCAACTAGCCCTGTACATTCTTTAAACTTTTAAGTATTTAAAACTTGAAAGTTTAGAGAGATGATTTATTTCCATGGGTGCCTTGGTAGACCTTGGTGAGCCTATTTTTTTATGTGCTTTATTCTCCACAATTAATCTGTATCTCTGTCCTTTTACCTCTACTGAATTGTTTTAATTATTATAGCTTTATAGTTAGTCTTGATATATGGTAGATATAATCTGCAAGTCTTTCTTGTTTAAGATTATTTTGGCTACTTTTGGACCCATGAATTCCAATACAAATATATTATAACAGTTTCAATTTCTACCAAAAAAAAACTTACTGAGATTTTGAAGGCAATTATTGGGATCTGTAAATAAAATTTGGAGGTTAATTAATGTCTAGCTAACAGTTGTTCCAACTTTATCCATCCATTTATTTAGATCTTTAACTTTCCTATAGTGTATTGTCATTCTATATAGTATTCTTACACATCTTTAATCATACTGATAGTTTTTGATATTGTAAATGTTGTGTTCATTTGATTTTACGGATGGTAACTGCTAAAATACAGAAATACATAGGCTTCTGTATACTGAATTGTATCTATTAACATTGCTTTCTGATTTCTTTCTTTTTTTTTTTGAGTCTTGAGTTACACATAGGTAACTAGGAGCCAGCTCCATTGCCAGGGAAGCCCATTTAGCTATTTGCTTTGGCAGTCTTGAACACTGAACTCTGCCTCCTCAGCCAGTTGACATCACCATTTTCTGCTAGGACTCTATTTCCCTGCAATGCAGGTTGCCATATGTTCTTGAGAGAAAACCTTGTTTCCCTTTGACTCCTGACTCCCATCTCCAATACATTCACTGGTGCATTTTGCCCACTTCTATAGTTACTTTCGGAAGTAGGATGGTCTGACACAAACTACTTACTTCATCATGGAAGAGCCAGGAGCCTGTGCCATTTCTCCCTTTACATCTTTATTGATTACTATAAAAGGAAATACCAATGAAAATGCTGGATAAGCTCACTGGATTAATTCTATAACAGAAAAACAACTCTAAATAAAACAAGTAAGCTACAGTGCCCAGAAGGTTTTGGAGAGAGAGGACAAGCAGGCAGATGTTAGAGAAGAGTGGGCAGTTGAAGAGGAGAATGGCAGGAAGTTATTTCCCCCAATGTTATACCTTGTGGCCTGACATCAAGCCAAACACATTGTGTGAATTTTATGTATGGAGCAGTTAAAACATGGAGGAAAAAAAATAGAAAGAAAGAGAGCCAGACTTGGGGAGTTTCTGGATATCATTCTGATGTTAGATTAGAGCCATACAGTCTGTCTCTGGTGACAGCTCACATTCTGGTCTGGTCTTCTAACCTCAGCAGGGATACTCAGACTGCCCTGAGAAGTTCAGTTTGAAAGTCAGCCAGAGATTTAGGCAGAACTTAGGTACAGATTATCTTTCTCTTAAGAATAGAATGTGTGCTGGCTAGTTTTATATCAACTTGACACAAGCTAGAGTAATTGCAGAGGAGGGAATCTCAATTGAGAAGATGCCTCCATAACACCGGGCTGTAGGCAAACCTTTAGGGAATTTTCTTAATGAGTGATTGATGGTAGAGGGCTCAGCCCATTGTAGGTGGTGCTATCCTTAGGCTGGTGATCCTGGGTTCTATTAGAAAGCAGACCGAGCAAGCCAAGAAGAGCAAGCCATTAAGCAGCTCTCTTCCATGGCCTCTGCATCAGTTCTTGCCTCCAGGTTCCTGCCCTGTTTGAGTTCCTATCCTGACTTCCTTCAGTGATGAACAGTGATGTGAAGTATAAGCCAAATAAACCTTTTATCCCTCAAGTTGCTTTGGGTCATGGTGTTTCATCGCAGCAATAAAATCCCTGACCAGGATAGAATGGGGGGTGGGATATAGCTCAGTGGCAGAGTATTTGCCTAGAACATGTAAGGTCCTCAGTTCAGTTCTCACTATCCCTCCACCCCCCAAAAAAGAGGAATACATGTGACATGGAGGCAGAAGTCAAAGACTCTTGTGGGGAGAAAGGGAATCAATTAGAGAGGAAATAAGAGGCCCCAAGAAGGCAGTTGCAAGGGGGAATAAATTAGGAGAAAGTATAATAAATCATATTTATGAAAAGGTCGTAATGACACCCATTGTATGCTAAATTTGAAAATAATTGGAAAAGAATCAGTCATGTTCCCAATGTCTTTGTGTGCTGTTTCAACCATGCCGCAGGTGTTTCATGACTTAGGAAAGCTCTTGCAGCAGTTCTGGGGTCACATCACAACTGGCTCTGATCTTTTGTTGTTGTTGTTTTTAAATCCAGATCCAAAGCCCAGAATGACTCTTCCCAAGCAGTGGAACCTGGGGCAACTCTGGTAGAGACTATTCAAATCAACATGGTGAGTCTGGCCTGTCCACACTTTGACTTTTCTCTAGCCCTTCTTCTTCCTCTTTCTAAAAATCCTGGAGAAAGAAAGTGAGGTTCTGTTGCCTAGCACCACACCACGGCATCTGGCAAAAGGCAGATAGCTAGGCTCACTGCAAAGACTCTCCTTGTAGTTCCCTACTCACTGCACTGCTTCTCTTTGAGATTCCAGTTACGCGTAGTTTTCGTGTTCATTACTTTCCACAGGAGAAGAACATCGTCAAGAACCAGAAGAGAAAGTTTTTGGTTAGGTAAGTGGCAGAATCATGCCTCTGACCTAGTTGGTCCAGGCCACATTTACTGTGCAGTTGACTTGATACAGACCAAAAAAATGAGTATTCGCATCAAACAGATAGCCATGCAGGTTGAGTTCTCTGAACTCTTCCTTTCTTTCTATATACAGAATTAGGACAGCAAACGAACATGGTTCTAAATAGCTGGAGGAATTAGTGTCTACTTTCCAGAAACTCGGGATGGAAGCTGTAGGTTACATTTCATTTCAATTCCTCTCTGTTCCCCAGCGTGATCACTTTTGGTTTTTCAGGTCCTGGCATCCCAAACCTTTGCTACATTCTTGGAAAGAGAGGATGGGGTGCATTAACATTCGTTATTGTTCTACTGTGGGCTGAGAAATTTAGGAGGGAAATCACTTGAATTCTATCTTTTCTTTTTTTGGGGGGGGGAGGTTTTCGAGATAGGGTTTCTCTGTGTAGTTTTGGTGCCTGTCCTGGATCTTGCTCTGTAGACCAGACTGGCCTCGAATTCACAGAGATCTGCCTGGCTCTGCCTCCCAAGTGCTGGGATTAAAGGTGTGCAGCACCGCCGCCTGGTGAATTCTATCTTTTCTTTTTCAAATTTTTGAAATAAGGAGACTTACCTTCATTTTTCTAGAATTACTTGCTATAGGAGACATGAAGAGCACCACTGGCCATGAGGCTCACAATGTGACCATCATAAACATTTGCCGTTAACCTCCAAAAGGCCTGCCCCATGTATACTACCAGAACGTCATCTATTCTACCAGAGAACTTAAGTGTAATGAAGGAAATGTTCAATTCTTGACCACTGAATCACAGGTTTTCTGTGTTCTGTTATCTGCATTCACCATCTCTGGACCCCCATTCCCTAAGTATCCCCGGACAGTTTTGCCAAGAGAAAGCAATTTGCCATCCATTTACAAGTTCATTTCCCCACTGCTTGATGTTAAAGCATTCTGTTGCCACATGCTAATGGATTCCTCTTTGCAGGCACTTCCGGTACCTTTTCTTCATGATCATGGTCTTCATCCGGCTATTGGGTTATCTGTTGTTCCACTTGCAGTACATAAACCCGGACTTCCTCGTGGACACTCTGCCCGTGCTGATGAGCAGAAGCACGTTGAAGTGGCTGAGGGACATATTGTTTCCCTTCCTTACTCTAGAGGTGGAAGATGTACTCCCACACTAGTGTCAGGTGACCTGCCAGGCCTCACATTGCAACCCCAATGGAGGGGCCATGGCTATGGCCCTGGCTTGGTGATGTGGGCCAGAAAGGAACTGGAAGCCTATGACTCAGAGCCTCTATGTGACAGCTGAGCTTTATATTTAATTCTCTCCTGGAGTGTCTCTCTGTCAAATACAGAATGCATTTGACCAGAGTTCACTGTGTTGGTCTATGCATCCTGGAGCCTTTCTATGTATTCACAGGTTCCCTGTTCTCTCCAGACAAAATGAAAATAAAAGCTCCCCTGGGACTTCCATTTTCTGCCTCATTTTATTAAAGAAAAAAAATAAAACCATATGTTCATTTGTTAAATTCTGAGTTATTTAGGGATGCTTGCATGAGGGCATTCATGGAACTAGACTTCCAGTCTTATATTAGCAACATATTCTCTCCCTATAACTTTTTGTGCTTTATATTGTCTTAAAAGAGTGGGGTTCTGAAAAAAATGACCCTTTTCCCTATACATAGGTAATTACTCGTTCTTAAATGAGAAGAAAATAAATTCAAGTGTCAATAAAAATAAAATTCATAAAATACTTCCAGATACAACCAAATAAAAACGTGTGCCTTTAGATACAGCTAAGCAAATATTTTTGATTTTCATCAAATCCTACCCTCTAATTCCTCCCAATTGGAGACAGACATTCCCACCTTCTACCAAAAGCTCCCAGAACCTTCTCTGGGTTTCCTGTAGTCCCCTGTCTTCCACCTTCTGTTGTCGTTCCTGAGTGCTTTGACCTCGAGACAGGCATCCTCTCTTCCTGACCCAGTCACCACACCACCCCTTGTCACAGTGGCATGACAAAACAGGAGCCCTTTTCCAGCACACCTAGAGGATGACAGCTAAAACCATGAGGCTAGGACCTGGCCTTAGAATAGTGTGTGCTTTCAGGAGCACAAAGCGCTGATGTCACAGGAGGAAGGAGGGAGGGACATGGTGAAAGGAGGGAGGGACATGGTGAAAACACAAGGCCACCCGTTCAGCTAGCAGCATTTCTGTGCTTCCAGAAGCTACCACGGCAGAAGAGCCTTGGCGGTGTCTCTCAGCACATTCCACATGTTCTTGCTTCCTGGGGGAGCTTCCTCTTCTAGGGCTCATTCTTGATATAGATTTTAACAGTTTTGTTCAACAACATTGGAGGAAAGGCAGCACATCGAATGTTTTGGCTGCAGACATGATCCTACCTCAGGTTTCCTTTCTGGGACCTAAGAAAGTGCAAAGTACAAATAGTCTCTGAATATTTGACTATGGCATGTACAAAAACCAAACCAAAACCAACAAAAAAAAAACTGATCCGCAGCACCCTCTTGTGGCCAGATGAAATGAAAGCACTGTGCACTTCAGTGGCCTTCAACTAGCAAGATCAATTAGATGTCATTCCTGGATGATTCTTTCTCTGTTTTCTAAAAATTAAAATTATTCATTACCCATTCATTCAGTCAATAACTCGAAAAACATTTATTGAACAACATTATTGGGCTAGCCAGTATTCTAGAAATTAGAATTTTAGAATTGAAGAAAATAGACCAAATTCTGCCAAAATCATAGCTGGTAAGCAGACAAGCAATTGGATATACAAATATCAGATGCTGTTATGTGATATAGCCAAGTTAGGTAGCTGGTGGGGGTGCTGAGAAGAAGTGTTCACTGACGAGTTAGCATTATAAGAAAGAACTGGATCAGGTGAAGGAACTGTCTAGATATCAAGGGTAGAGGTACCCAGAGAGATTCAGCAGGCACATAGCTATGAGGGTCTTCTGAGGATTCCCTGCCCACACCTCGTTAAGGCAAGTCTATTTATGGGAATCCTGAGTTTCTTCTGGTTCCTTTCAGGACAAGACCCAGGCCTGAGGCGTTCTATGCTGAAGCTTCAGCATTTGGGGCTCTGTGCTGGCTAGTTTTATGTCAGCTTGACACAAGCTAGAGTCATCAGCAAGACATGAGCCATGACTGAAAAAATTCCCCACAAGATTGTAGGAAAGCCTGTAGGACATTTTCTTAATTAGTAATTGATGTGGGAGGGCCCAGCCCATTGGGGTGATACCATACTTGGGCTGGTAGTCCTGAGTTCTATAAGAAAGCAAGCTGAGCAAGCCATGGGAAGGAAGCAAGTCAGTAAGCAGGGCTCCTCCATGGCCTCTGCATCAGCTCCTGCCTCCAGGTTCCTGCCTTGCTGGAGTTCCTGTCCTCACTGCTCTTGATGATGAACTATTATACGGAAGTGTCAGTGAAATAAACCCTTCCCTCCCCATGTTGCTCTTAGTCATGGAGTTTCATCACAGCAATTGTCTGTCCTGAGAAAGTTCTGGGTATGGGCTGCTCTGTTAATATTTAGTATATGCTTACTAGATGTTCTTCTGATCATATTTTTCTGAACTCAAACAACCTTCCTTGGATCATTGCTTTCTCTGTAACATTCGTGCATAAAAACACACTGAAACTGACGTAAGGTTGTCTAAAGCATTAGACTGTAGTCTGCCCCATTGTTTCAGGTCCTCAAATCTCAGATCTTGCAGACAGATCTGCATAGGTCTGAAAAAAGTCAGCAGGACCTCTTTCATAAGGGTGGGTAACACTGACTGACAAACAATGCTCAGGATATGGGAGATTCAGGTGAGGCCTGGCTCTATGAAGAGCAAAGATTACCAGGTTACTAGAATATCCATTCCCAGCCTTCTTGGTGTAAAACAGTTATGACAACCATTCTGCTGAAGAGGAAAGCTGTGTGCTTAACATTCCTAGCTTCTCTAATGCTTATCTGTGAGTGTGTGGCCCTCTACACTAGTTTCCATCCTGCCCCTTCCCACCTGACTCCCAGAGTTCTCCGCAGATTCTGAACTTGCTGGCTCCTTGGTTTGGATTACCCAGACCCTAGAAATCACTGTCTGCTGGTTGTAAGCTACTAGGCCTGTGGAGTAGCAGGCTTTTTCTTTGGGGCCACCAGCCAGTTCCCAAATCAAGACACAGAGGCTTGTTAGTTTTGAATGCTCGGTCTTATCGTATGCTTGTCCCATTAGCTTTTATAACTTAACCTGGTTCTCTTCATCTATGTTTTGCCTTGGGGCTTTTTATTTTTAATCTTTCCTTCCTTCTGTATATCTTATTTTCACTGCTTCTTGTGTCTGTCTAGCTGGCGGCTAGCTTCTGGTTCCGGGCATGCCTCTGCCTTTCTCTCCTCATTCTTCTCAAGCCTAGAGTCCTCCTACTTATTCTCTCCCACGAGGCCTGCCTATCTCTTTCCTACCTAGCTATTGGCAGTTCAGCTTTTGATTAGACCAATCAGGTGCCTTAGGCAGGCACAGTGAACCAGCAACGTATCTTTTCCTAATTAGATACAGCATAAATAAATGTAACACATCATTACATCATTAACAAAGCCAGCAGAAACAAATGTAACACACCTTCACATAGTTAAAGTAATATTCTGCGGCATAAACAAATGTAACACATCTTTGCCTAGTTAGAATATTATTCCACAACACTATGGTACTTTGCAACAGCAATCCAAGAGGACTTTGGATCCTTTAAGAATAATAGTCACTGGCTTGAGATTGCTTTAGAAACCTAAGTGGCACATTTGCAGGTTAATTGGGAGAAATCTAAAGTGCATTTTGTTCCTTGGGTTGTTCTTGGATGTGAAGTCATGCCTCCTGTGGCAAACATTTACATTCAACTATAAGACATGTTTATTCTTGTTGGATATCAGAGCACGGCTGTGGAACCCAATCTGGCAAAAGCTATGCTGAGTGCTGTCCTCAGTGTACCTGGATCTGGATCTGGCCTTCTAACTTGCTTTCATGCTTTCCCAGATATAATCTATAGGCAATTGTGTCTAAATTGGTCTGTCCTGAGAAAGTTCTGGGATAGGGCTGCTCTGTCAATGCTTACTTAGTATGTGCTCACTTCTGTTAGTAGTGTGTGTGTGTGTGTGTGTGTATGTGTGTGTGTATGAAATGTTGAAGCAGAGTGCTTGAAATGGCTAAGCCAGATTGTTTTCAAGTCTCTGCCACCGTGAAGGATAAGTGTGAAGCACAAAGAGACGCATGCACATGTGGCTGAGGAGCTTAATCTTAAATCATACACCCTTTGCCCAAAACTTGAAATGGGGATGCCTTGATATAGAGAACTTGACAATATAAAATTCCCAGGATGACTCTAAAATCAAGGGTTTAAACTACATTCTCTCCAAACAGACAGCTTCACGTCTGTGACCTGCTTTGACATAGAGACACACAGAGAGCTTTAAAATCCAACTTCTAGCTATTCGCCTTGGATTTTTCTCTCCAATCTTGAAAAGGTGACAGAGGTCCTGTATGATCTGCTCTTAAGTACAGAGGTGTGTATTACCTGTACTTTTTCTTTTCCTTTACTCACTGACGTCAAAAGCTTCATGAGACTGAGAAGGCATTTTCGACCAGAGAGAAAGAGTTTGGCTTATAATTGAATTTTCAATGAAGCCATTATTCTCTGTGTGCTCTGATATTAATCTTAATTGAAGGGCTATTTTCTCAGGCTCCCTGGATGAGAATACCAGTTCTTGATGGTTCTGGGAAAAGTTCCTGTAACCCAGTCAGATCATTCCTCCTCCAATCCTAAGATGTGTCTAAGATGTAGTGTGATCTCTAATTACTGATATATAGTTACTTGGAATCTGGTTGTTGTCTTCTGTTTATTTTTCTTTTTTGCTAAAATTGAAAGAAATTTTAAAAATATTAAGCATACCACTAAGCTTACAAAAAAATGTTTACAAGTAGCTCCATACACATAAGCCAAATTTTTGCACAAATGCCCTCTTCAACTTAAAAATGTCATGAGTGCACCCCATCACCACCACCAAGTGACTTTATTCTGAATTAAGGAGGTGGCTCCGTCTTCAGGATCTTGTTTGTGAAGGGCTTGGGGCAGCTGGCTGAGAGTTCACCTGCAAGGTTAGTAGAATGGTCAAACCCTCTAGGCCTCCAATATAAGGCTGCATCCTCCAGCTGTGTCTCCCTGCAGAGCCCACGTTCCTGAGAGTTGAAAGGCCAGAGTGGATTCATTCTTCATGTTATAGTAAGGATGAGGGAGACAAAAAATAAAGTGTTCCAGATAGTATCAATGTAAAAACTTCGGTTCTGTGGTAAAACTGCGGTGGTGGGACTTTCTACCCTTTTGCATATGGTCTTTTAAAAGTGATTTATGCTTACTTATGTTTTAGCATAGCTAGCTTTATATCAGTGTCATTTGTGTATGCGGGACCTTGAACATATTACAGTCTCCATTTTATTCCATTTCTCAAAGAGCTCGCTCAGCTGGCAAGAAGTGTGTCAACTACCTTAGATTTTTAGTTTCCTAGAGCTAAAACAATCAGCTTATGAGGGGGAAGTTTTAAAAAGCAAAACAAAATGAGTGGGTTCCACTTTACTCGAATCGCCTGATTCGTTGATGTAAAGAGACTTAACATAGTGAAAATAAAACATCTGAAGTATTTATTTTTGCTAACAATTTAAACTACTAGTAGAAATTAAGCAAGGGATTCTACCCTAAACCAACAGTACACAAATATCTGAAGCAAAACCTGGAAGTAAAGGACATTCTGCGGGAGTAGAACATTGCTTATCAACTGTCTCCTCTTTCTAGTATTCTAGACTTGTGTAAGATCTGGGTATTCAACCTGTACCAACTGGCAAAGGCCCAGTGATTCTCTGCCCCAGCATAGAAGTCAGATAACCGAACTAGCAAAGACAAAAATTCCAAAGACTCAGAGACAAGCGTGATTCTAGCTCCCCTCCGCTGTGAATCTGGATGTATTAGTTCCATTGCTTGTTGTTGTGATGAAACATTTGTCATGATGAACTTAGTGAAGAGGAGGATTCGTTTGTTTGTTTGTCTTACAGTTTAGAAGGATTCTCCTATTATGTCAGCCAACATTTGGTGGTTAGATGGGCTTAATCTGGCTTGGCTTGTGGCAGAAGGCCTTGCCGACAGCTCCCTCGTATCTCAGTGATCAGGGAGCAGAGAGAATATGTGGAAGCAAGGATGTGCTATAAATCTTGAGTCCCACTCTCACAGCCCACTTCCTTTAACCAGCCACCCCCTAAAAATTCAATGACTTCCCATGAGCCTGTAGGGACGTTTCATATTCAAACCATAATACTGGTCTGCCTGCCTTCCTTCCTTCCTTCCTTCCTTCCTTCCTTCCTTCCTTCCTTCCTTCCTTCCTTCCTTCCTTCCTTCCTTCCTTCCTCCCTCCCCTCCCTCCCTGCCTCCCTCCCTCCCTTTCTTCCTTCCTTCCTTCCTTTATCTGTCTTCATTTATCCTTGGCTCACCATTGGAAACATACTGATTAGGGGCTCTGATGGTACACTATGAAGCATAATTTTGTTAATGGTCATATTTCGTTTAACAGCCGTCCTGTCAATGCCGCAAGAGATTGCTTCACTGTAATGGAGAGCTAAGCCACAAACCAGCATGGATGGAAAGAAAGCACAGATCCCTGCTAGTGTGCCTTGTTCCTGCTCTTGTTTCACCTGATCCACGGGGAGGCATAAGCACCAGCTCAGTAGTCACCATTGTCTTCTTCTTGGCTAGGAGCATCATTGTACCTCACATGACTCTAGAATCCAGCCATTAGATGCTTCTGTGTAAATGAGAAAAACGAAGCTGCACACCTTGTCCTAACGAAGGTCTATTGTGAAATCTACCCTAAAACCCAATAAGCAACATTGATATCCGCTGGTGAGGAACTGGGTTTTCTGAGGTGATGCTGAAGAACTGCAATGGTCTGTACAATCAAGGAGAAAGCGATCTAGGACTGAGGGTGTGTTCTGGTCTCTCAGAAGCAGGATTCATAGGAAGTGGAGCATTTAAAGAACCTTGGCCTTGCAGTATTTTAGTACTTATTTTGGAGATGCTGGCGTGGGCTGGACTG